>QFDT01001793.1:0-58409 GCA_003315915.1 Macrolepiota dolichaula
AGTGTTGTGGGCAGAACTTTTTGGGGAGGGTTCTGCCGGCAGAACCGGCAGAACGGCAATTGCCAGGGGTGGCATTGGTTGGCAGATCTATTTGCACACTACTCAGACAAAAATGTTGACAAAGCAGCATTAGCGCTAGTCATGCTCTCGTCACATGTCACATCACGTGACAGCATAAGCGCCGTCACGGGCGCTCGGACCGGATCATTGTGCCATACATTGACAATAGAAGCATTGATCACACAAGGCTGTGCAGAATGAATACCTGCACGCTTTCATTATGCTATCTATTAATATCTCAATAGAATAGCTGACAGTTCTCCACTTGTGTTCATTCTGCATCTGTCGATGGGCTTGTCAGCGTAGTATGCGTAGTGTAGTTACCCTGCACCCTATATGGTATATAAGGACTCTTAGATAGCCCAATTATGATAACTTTCTCTGCTCTCTAACTCACTCTCACAAGCACTACTCTAAGAACTTCAAGTCTTACCACCAGTTCCATTAGCAAGGCAAGTGTTTCCCTTATTGTACACTACCATGCGTGCTCGTTGTACGCTTTGCTTTCAACAAAAAATCCTTTGACTCATTAGCTGTGCAATATCCCACTCCTCACCCTTGTCATCTCCAATGATCTGCATCTCGTTGTCAATGTTTCAAAGTGCAACGCCTCTCTCAATGCACTCCAACTCTTGCCAGTCATAAATCTGGCCTTCTAATACCTCTGCTTCAACTGCCAATGAAACCATTTCTTGATCTTCTTGTTTAACAATTGCAAATGTGTCATCAAAATCTTGGATTGTTGTGAAAATGTCCTAGCAGCAACAGGGTCCTATAGAATAGGACTATGGGGAAGCACCCATAATGGTGCTATGCACAGTGGTGAGGTGATCTAACACTCACTGGATGTATAGGGCAATAGAGTTGAGAGTAGAGAGTATAGCAATAGAGTGGTAGATGAGATGTATTGAACTGTAGAATACATAGGGAATACATAGGGTTTATATACCTATTCTAAAGAGTGTATTCATAGAAGTATCTAAGGATCATAGAGTGGAAGGGTTCTACATATAGCATAGGATTGTCCAGTGGATTGTTCTGGACAGGTGGGTCCATGGAGAATGGAGCGGATACATGAGTACTCCACCATGGATCAATTGTGGGTCTCAGATGATCTATCTCTAGATTCATCTGGTAGAACCTTATCTAGTGCAGATATAGACTACACAGATATAGCTCATATGTGACGAGTGGAGATATCAACTCAACATGG
Source organism: Macrolepiota dolichaula (assembly GCA_003315915.1). NCBI lineage: Eukaryota > Fungi > Basidiomycota > Agaricomycetes > Agaricales > Agaricaceae > Macrolepiota > Macrolepiota dolichaula. Next base: position 1,274 of record QFDT01001793.1, read on the forward strand.
ATGAGTACAAACAAGTTTGCATCAGGTTGGAGAATGTTCACAAAATGGTGTTTGCAACAATATTGGTGTTATGCTTGGACCTAGTCCAAAGCCATGCCAGAAGATGGGCTGCTGAGAAGTCACCTCAGCAGTACTACAAGTCAATCCGTAGTCCCAGACTAGAGAATGAGGTAAGTGCCAAGTGGAGTCAAGCAAGACAAAGGTCTTCTCAATGTAACAATGGAGGGGTCATCTCCTGAACTTGAGTGACGTGCAGAGCTTCCAGGCAGGTGTTATATGGTATGTCAAATTGTCAATGAAGACAATTGAGGGAACAGATTTGTAACATTGAACAATATTGATGAGAACACACTGGTTAACAACAATACTAAAGCTAGGGTACACAGTACACTATGCTTTAGTATATGAGTCCATATCAACATTTGTCCAAACTAATCAGTACACAAATACAAGGTAAATAGAGTCCGCACATCAAGATCCAATCCCTGACCCTTTCACCAAGGTGTCACTATCTTTAGTGCATGCATAATGTCACAGATTTGGCAAAATACATTGTTTACATTATATCTCGCCGAATACTGGGCCATTTACTTTGTGCTTAGTACCATTGGAAAGCCCTTGTCTGTCACATGACGTCGCAGGGTGTGCATCTGTTCAGGAGCTATGCGTCAATCATTATTATCTATGTCATGTGTTGATTATCTGTGCCATCTGTAGTTTATCACTCCTCATCATTCCAGAGGGTTCTGGAATAATCAGTAAGATAAGATCTTTATCCATGTTGTCATATGGTGTCATTGTTAACAATCAGTAAAGATTTTATGCCATTGGCTAGGAGATATTAGTTTCTCCATGTAATTAGTAAGGACTAGAGTTTCTGGGGTCATCTGGTAGTGTCCCAGGTCCTAGCCTTCTGTATATATAAACTAGGCTGTCTGGTGTCTGTAGGACCCAGACTTAACAACCTGTCTACAGCCTAGCCTGTCTTATCCTATCTTCTATCTGATCTCTTGATCTCATCTCATCTCTCACTTGCTTATCTAAGACTGCTGTTCCCCTGCCTCTATCTTGAGCTTAGGTAAGCATCAGGATTTGTGATACATAATAAGGAAACTCAGTCTTTGACCAATCAGACAAGTAGAAGAAGGAAGACACAGCTCCTAAGAATGATGGTGACAAAAATAGACAGAGGAGATAGAAAGATAGGACAAGTCCAAGACAATGAGGAGGAATGGCATACTATTACAAGATGAAGAGGACAATTGTAACAATTGGGAATGTATGTGAGTAATGCAATGCAGCAGGGGGATTGTAATGCCCCTGCCATGTTCCAGCAATTGATAACCATAATCTTTTGCAGTGCAACAAAAATATATGTCCATGTTTACCTGGACAATATATTTATATATTTCAAAAATATTAAGGAGCATAAGAGGCATCTTGAAGTAGTGTTTTCTTGATTGAGGGAACAGAACCTATTTGTAAAAACAAGTAAAGTAGAACTTTATGCAGACTGAATAGACTGTCTTGGTCACAAGATTGACAAGGAGGGAATTCACCCTAACTATGACAAGCTAGAGCATATCTGGTCATAGAAAACACCTCACAATTATAATAATATCCAGAAGTTTGTAAGGCTGGTCATGTTATGGTTCAGTGGGCTCTTAAACCTAAGTTAGAAGGCGCCTAGCTAATTAAGGATCAAAATCTTTAACCAGCCTGCTAATAGGTGAATTGGCAAAGTTACAATACCAATGTATAGTAAGCAACAGATAATGTTGAAGCATTGCAGTTATCAGTCCTTAACTTCAGAATATTAGAAGTTAAAGTTGACCAATCTGGAATTAGACAGGTTACAGTAGTAATAACAGAAGAGAATCAAAAACTTGGAGTTTTTGATCCTGTAATCTACACCTATTTATACAAGTCCAAAGGTCCTTGTACTACTGTATATATGAGTCATTATAGTCTGTTCTGAGTCATTGATTGAAGAAGAGGAACTAGTAGTACACTACAGAGCGTTCAATGAGTCAGTCTGTATCTAAGATGTAGTCCATAATCTACTATTGTGTTCTATCCACTCTGAATCATCATTACCAGAAGCAGTAGAACATTTGGACAAGGTGGGGAAGCCCATGGAGGATTCCTGAGTCATAGGCACTGTGGAGGAAGACAAGGAAGCTGAGGAAGACAAGGATGAGGACAAGAGATTGTAGGGAATGATCTTCAAGGACATCTCCTGATAATAGGAGGCAATGGCACAAAGTGGAACATCTCCTGTGTTGACAAAGCAGCATTAGTGTTAGGTCATGCTCTCATCACATGTCACATCATGTGACAGCATAAGTGCCATCATAGGTGCTCGGACCAGATCATTTGCTCTTGCCATACATTAACAATAGAAGCATTGATCACACAAGGCCATGTGGAATGAATACCTGCATGCTTTCATTATGCTACTTATTAATAGATCAATAGAGTAGCTGATGTCTCTCCAGTCTTCCGCTGTCAATGTAGATGTTAGCATAGTATGTAGTATGTAGATACCCTGGACCCTCTATGGTATATAAGGGCCTTAGATTAGTTCAATTATGATAACTTTCCTGCTCTCTCTTAACCCACTCTCACAAGCACAACTCTTAGCAAGCTTTAACCAGTAAGAACACTAGCAAGGCAAGTGTTTTTCCTATTGTACACTATCATGCATGCTCATTGTACACTTTGCTTTCAACAGGTTATGGGCCCTGGTTAGTCTGTACAATATGTGAACCTGCATGTGTGTGTCCAGCCTTTGGCTCACACTGCACTGCAATCCCTGCACATTGAGGATACACCAATTAGCCTTGTTGAACTGGTGATGATTGTCCTTCAGGCTTGGATCAGACAAGTTCACCAGTCCTACTACTCACTACCCTTGATTGTATGCTATCAGTGGTTCATAGCTCATTGGAAGTGTTCATCTGCTCACAACTTGATGCTTATGAACCTTGCTTTATGCAGATCACAATGGCCTCTACTGTCATCACCAACCTCCCCATCCTCAACGGTGCCATTGACAATGACGAGTGATAATACAATGTTGGAGGATACCTTGACCATCTCACAATGACCTGCCCCAACCTTGGCATGGTCACCCTTGGTGCTGTCATGCACGGCACTATTACATGCATTCCCAATCCCCATCCAGCTGTCTTTGATGATCAGGACAACACCATTTGTGCCACCAGCACCATGCTCACACCAGCGCAGATTGCCTTGCAAAACGAGTGGGATATGGTTGATTGAAATGCCATATTGGCCATCACATGGCAACTAGGGAAGGAGATCTGCTGACATTCCTTTGACACAAGTTGAGAACTCTGGGATTCCCTCAGGAATTGCTTTGGTGGCTTTACAGTCACTTCTGTATTCCAGAACATTGCTTGGCTTCAGGACTTCCAATTCTTGGGCATGGCTGATCCCACCACAGAGATTGCTGCCTGGACCAATAAAATTCATGTGTTATCCATGCATAATCTTGATATTGACAAAGCCATCCAAGCATGCTGGCTCATCCAGTGGATCTCTCCCACATGGGATCATGTAAAACAACAATTAACCTTTGAATACTCCCAGAATGTTCTCTCCCTAAGTATAGGGATCATTGCCACCACTGTCTGTCAGGCTTTTGACAACATGCAACAAGTGCAGGCTCACACTGCCTGCTTCTCCAGAGTTTGGAACCATGGTTTAAACCCAAACTGGAACTGCCAACAAGGCAGTAATAACCGGGATGGATGCTCTATGGCTGTTGGATTCTGGTGCCTCACAGCACTTCATGCCATATCTAGACAACTTTACACAGTTAGACCAATTGGTCAACTACAGATTTGTAACAACTGCATCCAAGAAGCTCCCCATTATGGGTTGAGGTACTGTCATCATGCAGCATTATGTGAACAGGAAAAAGAAGATCAGCTGTATTTGGCCAGTCTACTATGTTCCCAAGTTTGTATCATGGCTCTCTTCACTCAGCACATTCTTAGCCAAAGGCTTGAAAGTTGAAGCCAATCAAAGAAGGACAACCCTCTTTACGCCTCAAGGCAATGGATACATGGAAGCAGTACCATGACAAAACAGTGCGACTATCCATTATGTCCACATGCACATTATGAATAACCACACCTATAGCATGTCCGTAACTTTAGATGCCTCAACTTACAATCTCTGGCACCATTGACTTGGACATCTGTCTCACAACGTCCTCCAAAAAGTCCAAGAACATATCCATGGCATTGCACCTTTTACTCCTAGGGGTACCAATGTTTGTGAGGGGTGCGCTCTTGGTAAGCTGCACCAGAAACATTCTCTGCCTGTCAAATTGACCGCAAAATGTTATCTTGAGGTCGTACATTCAGATCTTATGGAATTTCCCATCCTTTCATACCACAAGTACAAGTGAGTAATAACCTTTGTTAATGAATACACCAGCCATGCAATTGTGTTATGGACCCAGGAACTCATGTCCTAGTTCCTGAGGGCCAGAACCTTCTTAGAGTCATCGCTGGACACACTTCCGATTATAGGCTCACACCTCTTCCCCCTGTCTACAACTGTGCCGAGCTAAACGCAGTTCTACAACGAGCTATGCATGCGGCTCCCTACCGCCACATAATCGGAGACGGTGAAGTCCTTAGCACGTATCCAATGTGCTGGATGGCAGCCATTGAGAATGGATGGCGCCCCTATCCGGTCACGGATAATTGTACCACCTGGCGACATCCTTTCATGTTCTACGACGAGCAGGAACTTCCTAGAGTTCTTGCTGCGCTCATTGAGTCAGGAGAATACGGCCATCATTACCCATCGCAGCCTTGGCTGTTCGATGATGTGTCCGATGCTTCTTCTGACTCCTCCGAAGACGTGCCACTCCGTGCTATTGCCTCCTATTATCAGGAGATGTCCTCGGAGATCGTTCCCTACGATCTCTCGTCCTCACCCTCGTCTTCCTCAGCCTCCTCATCCTCGTCCGCAGCGCCTACGCCTCAGGAGTCCTCCACGGGCTTCCCCACCTCGTCCAAACGTTCTACTATCTCAGAGGATGATGACTCGGAGTAGATAGAACGTTATAGTAGATCATGGACTACGATCTAGATACAGACTGACTCATTGAACGCTCTGTAGTGTACTAGTAGTTTCTCTCTTTCGATCGATGACTCGGACAGACATTTATGACTCGTAAATACAGTAGTACACAACGACCTTGGACTTGCATAAATAGGCGTAGATTACAGGATCAAAAACTCCAAGTTTTTGATTCTCTTCTGTTGTAACTTAACTGTTACCCGTCTAATCCAAGATTGGTCGACCTTAACTTCTAATCCTCTGAAGTTAAGGACCCATAGCTGCGACGCTTCAACGCTATCGGTTGCTGATTATACTTTGGTATCGTCACTTCGCCAATTCACCTATTAGCAGGCTGGTTAAGGATCTCGGTCCTTAATTAGCTAGGCGCCTCCTAACTTAGGTCTAGGAGCCCGCTGAACCATAACAAATTGTAGCATTCCTTTGCCACAAATCTGAGGTGCTAATTGCCTTTGCAAACTTCATGGCATCCACCAAGAATGCATATGGCAAGATTAAACACCTTCACACTGATAATGGAGGCAAATATTCATCCGAGGTATTTAAGAAATTCCTCTCACAACAAGGTATTGAGCATACAATGTCTGCTCCCCATATTTATCAGCAGAACGGTTGTGCAGAGCGGTTTAACTGCACTATACATGAAAAGAGTGAAGCAGTGCGATTACGTGCAAACTTCCTGGAATCTTACTGGGAATTCGCCATTCAAACCACAGTATATCTCTATAATTGCACACCAATGCACCAATTAAATTGGCAGACACCCCAGGAAGTCAGGACTGGCATTAAGCTGGATCTGCAACAACTAAAAGTATTTGGCTGTGGTGCTTTTGTGTATATGCCACCCAAGAAGCAAAAATCAAAACTTAGTCCACACTTGGAACCAATGCTTTTCATTGGTTATAGTGGTAACACAAACTATAAGTTTATGCGGCACACAGAAGGCAATGTGATCTTTGAATCACCCACAGCCATATTTGATGAGGATTGGTTCCCTAAGAAGCTAGTAGATGCAACCTGCCATAAAGAGGCAATAGAGCGTGGCAGTATTCCACATCTTTCTCTGTCATTATGCAATGATGACGGAAATAGTTCCAATGACACCTCTCCCCCACCTCTGGAAAATCCTGGGATTGGTGCAGTGATGCTAAACATTCCAGTTCCACCTGTGCCTGTGCCACCTCTGGCACATCCTCCCCCTCTACCACTGGCGTGCAAACCCACTCTGCCTGCACTGGGATCGCCTCTGAGATCTCCACCAAGAGATCCCCCTCCTGCTCCTTAGCCTCCATTGAACAACTGGCAAGCTCCGGATTGTGTGCCAGAACCCTGGCCCCAGGAACCATACAGATCTATGCATGTTTTGCAACCACCATTGTGTCCTGGCAACATGTACGGCAAAAGGAGAATCCTGTCTCACATCATCTGCAACTACAGATGCAAAGGTGAATGGGTTCCTCCACAAGAGTGACTTGTGCGCCACCATGCTTTCCAATGGCATGGTGCACGTCCACCTGCTCAAGACCTTGCACCTGAACAAATTGCGGAACGACGTGCACATATGTATTGGCAGTATATTGAGCAAGGGTTTTTACCTGTCTTTCCAGATAAGGAACTGGCTAATGCCAAAGAACCCATGGACAAAGATGCCCTGATTGCTAGACTAGTGAAAGAAGAGGGGCAAGATTTGATTGACTTTCTTTGTGCAAAGTCGGCGGAAGTGTTACAATTGTCCTCTTCATCTTGTAATAGTAGGTTATTCCTCTTTGTTGTCTTGGACTTGTCCTGCCTTTCTATCTCTCATGTCTATTTCCATCACCATCATTCTTAAGAGCTGTGTCTCCCTTTTTCTACTCATCTGATTGGTCAAAGACTGAGATTTCTTATTATGCATACACTAAAGATAGCAACACCTTGGTGAAAGGATTGGGGATTAGATCTTGATGTGTGGACTCTATTTACCTTGTATTTGTGTATTGATTAGTTTGGACAAATGTCAATACAGACTCATATACTGAAGCATAATGTACTGTGTACTTCAGCTTTAGTATTGTTGTTAACCAGCATGTTCTTATTGATATTGTTCAATGTTGCAAATCTGTTCCCTTGATTGTCTTCACTGACAATTTGACTTACCATATAATACCTGCCTGGAAGCTCTGCGCATCGCTCAAGTTCAGGAGACAACTTTTCCATTGTTACATTGAGAAGACCTTTGTCTTGCTCAACTCCACTTGGCGCTTACCTCATTCTCTAGTCTGGGACTACAGATTGACTGGTAGTACTGCTGAGATGACTTTTCAGTGGCCCATCTTCTGGTACAGCTTTGGACTAGGTCCAAGCATAACAGTATACTAAAGCTCAAAACCCCTCTGCTCTGCTTTCCTCTCTCTTCGCCCTCCATCCTGAAAAGATAACTTCAGTGGACAACCTCTGTTCTGAAAGATAACCTCAGTGGACAACCCTCTCTATTTTTCCTACTGCCAAAATTGCTTCTCCAATCCCTCTCTCAGCTCCTCCTATCAGGCACACTATGTCTGGACCTTACAACCAAACCCACATTCCCAGATTCTGCCCTCCTTCTGATGAATAAGTCTCTCAATATACTGCCATCTACAAAAAAGCCCTCAATAATCTTGCTTTTTGAGAACAACTACATGGCTATACATCTGGCACAGAACCTGTCATTTGCATTGATGGGACAGCCTTCATACAAAGAGAACTTATTGGTATCCAACACATTGTCCGATCTCACGGAGAACATTCAACAAGTGATCCTCAATCCCCAGAAAACATCCTCCTCAACTATCAACTCATCTTCCACTACAAACTATTTCACTCTTGGCAACAACAAGGACTTGTTGACTTCCTAAAAAACACCACAACCTTTGATCTCTTTGAACAAAGCTACCAAACTGCCACCAAAAGAAACAACTCAGCAGTATACTGGAGAGGTGTTTATCAAGATTTTGACCAAGCCAATGCACTCTTCAAAGCCTTTGATTATCATTTTTCACAATGTCAAACTCAAACTCCAACCGTAGCAAATCCCTTGACCAAATCCTTGCCTGATTCCCCTTTGAGTGACAATTCTTCTCAGACTTCAGAGTCATCCAAAGACAAGACCCATACACATCCATCTATACAAACAAACCTACCATTGTATTATTCTACACCAATCCCTACCCTGTTAGAGGTCCCCCCACAAGTCACAGACCAGTTCTTGTGGGGAGCATTACCAGAATCAGACAATCTAACATTGAGATTTCTCAGATCTACATCTGCATCTGTCTAGAGTGTTACACAGAGGACAACATCAATCTTTGGACATACGGACTCAACAGCTTCATTGTTACTACCCTTTCACACCAAACCCTATTTTACAAGTTTGACAGAAGAACAGCAAATGTCTTCTCCAGTCAACGCTACTCCAATACCTACATCTCCATTAACTCCCACTTTCAATTCATTTTTGTCAACACCAACCCAGATGCTGAGTACACCCCAGAACCTACCTATTACTATGACACAACTCCTGTCTCATTTGCAAGGAATGCAAACCCCCTCACAGAGTCCTCAGACTCCAAGCCAAAATCTGACCAGGAATCTACTACCAGTTCCTCATCGCAATCTCCCACCAGAACCACCACCACCTCCTAATCGGCCTGCCAACACACCTATGGCAAACATCAAACACCCCAAGAAGATTAACTCCTTCAGTGGAGATCCTTGCACCTTTCAAACCTTCCAAGATGAGTTTCACCTCATCTTCAACACCTATCACCCCTACTTTAACAATGCCAACAACAACTACGATGACAGGAAAAGAATCATCTTTGCACTCTGCAATATAACATGACAGGAGGAAACACAGCTGAATTTTGCAATACCTTTATGCAAGACCATTGGGACAACACCAACAATATCTACAACTATGGCACATGGGACACTTTTAACACCTCACTCAAAGAGAACTTCAAGCCAAAAATTGAAGCTACCCAAGCCATCAAATGACTCAAACAAGCCCAACTTAGCATCAAGACTGATGATGTTGCAATTTTCAACCAAATATTCACCTATCTAGTTGGACAAGCAGCTATTACAGATAATCATCATTGCATGCAGCTTTACATTGATGCCATCCCTAACTGGATCCAACAGAAGATATTCCTCACCACTCAAGTACTCAACACCTACACTGCATGGCAATGTGACGTTGCCAATCTGGTTAATAACTACCAGAAGTATCTCATGTGCCACACTGCCTCCAAAAACCACAATCCCATTTCATTCTATGGCAACGCACTCTCACATCCAAAGAAGAAATTTACTATCAAGGAGTGATCCCTCCCTTGAGGAGAACCCATGGACATTGACACCATTGAGGAATTTTCTTCTGACAAAGAACCCAACATACTTGATCTCCCATCTGACAAAGAAGACAACTATGCAAAGCAGGGAATCTCTGTCAATGCTACCCTCACTGCTTAACAGAAGAAACAATTAAAGAGAGGAGCATGTCTTGTATGCGGCAATTCAAAACATTGGGCAAGAAACTGTCCCAAGCAACAACGTGACAATAACACCAACAAACCCTCTTTCCAGCAACACTTTAATAAACCATTGAACCCACCACCTCATCCTACATCCAATTCACTCAAGATTGCCTTCAACAAACTATATCCCAAAGAAAAACAGACCTTTCTCAATGATGCCACTGTTAGCATCCTCAAATCCAATACCACCAACAAAACCACATTGTCTTTTGTCTTGGGAGCAGAGTGAATGCAACTCCTCTTGTTCCTATACCTAGTTCTTCAGCAGACACTTCATTTCTTTTGATTCAATCTCTTTCTTCTGAACTTGTTCCCCCTCTTGACTTGAACAATCCCTACAATTCTCAATGGACTGCTCGTGAATATGTTTTACATTGATTGTTAATGAACACTGGATCTGGTAACTCCTCAGACACTTCTTTTACTTCAGCCTCATCCCTGAGCTGCACAGGTTGCACTATTTCTGAAATCTCTCTCACGTCTTTGTCTAACAATAAATCCTTACTGATACCCATGTTGCTGAAGAACCCAAACTCATCTAAAGTCGCCACCCTTTACCCACTACTTGACAGTGGAGCATAGGGAAACTTTGTCTCTCCCTCAACTATCCAAAGACTTGAATTGAGAACAAAAGCATTAACATATCCTATTGTTGTACATAACATCAACAGCACCCTTAACAAAGGAAAGACCATCTCAGCGCAGACAGAGGTCATCCTTAGCATCAATAAGAAAGATGTTAGCATATCCTGCTATGTCGCTGAGATTGGAGAATGGACCATGATACTTGGCCTTCCCTTTCTCAAAGATACCAACCCTGATATCAACTGGTCGAAAACGACCTTTAGATGGAGGGAAAAGGGATCCAATACACTGCGAGCTGAGGACCCTCTCACTCTGGGTACTGATTAACAGACCCACATAAACAAACTATTGATTGCTGAAACCATGACCTTGAACATACCCTATCTTGCACAAAGACAAGCCTTGCTCGATTATGATGCATCACTTGATCTCGCTACTACCTGTCTTGAGATCAACATAAAAACATCCAAGTCACAGAAAACCTTCCAGGCTTACCACAGTGTAAAAGCCCAGGTTGATGTGAAGGAGATAGTCCCTAAAACCTATTGGGAATATCTACCATTATTCAGCAAGAAGGAATCTGAGAGATTTCCACCCTCATGCCCATATAATCATAAAATTGACCTCAAACTGGACTTTAAGCCGGAGGCTGCCAAATTGTACCATTTAACAGACACAGAGCTCATTGAGTTATGAAAATTCCTCAATGATAACTTACAAAAAGGTTACATACAGAAATCCAAAAGCCCTCAGGCTGCACCCTTCTTTTTTGTGTCGAAGAAAGACAGAAAATTACGCCTTGTCCAGGACTATTGCAGCCTGAACAAGTACACCATCAAGAATGCCTACCCCATCCCTTCTATCCCACACATCATGGATTGACTACAAGAAGCCCACTACTTCACTACCATGGACATTCAAGTAGGATACAACAATGTCCGCATCCGCAAAGGCAACAAATGGAAAGGTGCCTTTTGCATTCCCTTTGGACTCTTTGAGCCTTGTGTTATGTTCTTTGGCATGACAAACAGTCCTGCCACCTTCCAAGCAATGATGGACCACATCTTCTGGGACTTGATTGACAAACATAGTCCTACAGCCGTCATTGTCTACATGGACAACATCCTCATCTTCTCTAACTCTATTGATGGACTCAGGACTGAAACTCAAAGTCTTTCAACGTCTCAAAGAGAACAACTTCTATATCAAACCAGAGAAGTGCAAGTTCAAGCAAACCACTGTCAAATATTTAGGAATGACCATTGCCCATAACCAAGTTTGCATGTTAAAAGACAAACTTGTTGAGTCAATATCTCCACTTGTCACATATGAGCTATATCTGTGTAGTCTATATTTGCACTAGATAAGGTTCTACCAGATAAATCTAGAGATAGATCATCTGAGACTCACATTTGATCCATGGTGGAGTACTCATGTATCCACTCCATTCTGTTATGGACCCAGGGACTCACGTCCTAGTTCCTGAGTGTTGAGTTGATATCTCCACTCGTCACATATGAGCTATATCTGTGTAGTCTATATCTGCACTAGATAAGGTTCTACCAGATGAATCTAGAGATAGATCATCTGAGACCCACATTTGATCCATGGTGGAGTACTCATGTATCCGCTCCATTCTCCATAGACCCACCTGTCCAGAGCAATCCACTGGACAATCCTATGCTATATGTAGAACCTTTCCACCTTATGATCCTTAGATACTTCTATGAATACACTCTTTAGAATAGGTATATAAACCCTATGTATTCCCTATGTATTCTACAGTTCAATACACTCTTCTACCTCTCTATTGCTATACATCTCTACTCTCTCAACTCTATCTTCTCTATACAATCCAGTGAGTGTTAGATCACCTCACCACTGTGCATAGCACCATTATGGGTGCTTCCCCATAGTCCTATTGATTAGGACCCTGTTGCTGCTAGGACATATCCACAACACTGAGGGCCAGAACCTTCTCAGAGTCATCTCTGGGCACACCTCCGATTACAGGCTCACGCCTCTCCCCCCTGTCTATGATTGTGATGAGCTTAATGCAGTTCTACAACGAGCTATGCATGCGGCTCCCTACCGCCACATAATCGGAGACGGCAAAGTCCTTAGCACATATCCAATGTGCTGGATGGCAGCCATTGAGAATGGATGGCGCCCCTATCTGGTCACGGATAATTGTACAACCTGGCGACATCCTTACATGTTCTATGACGAGCAGGAACTTCCTGGAGTTCTTGCTGCGCTCATCGAGTCAGGAGAATACAGGCATCACTATCTGTTGCAGCCTTGGCTGTTCGACGACATGTCCGATGCTTCTTCTGACTCCTCAGAAGATGTACCACTCCGTGCTATTGCCTCCTATTACCAGGAGATGTCCTCGGAGATCGTCCCATACGATCTCTCGTCCTCATCCTTGTCCTCCTCGGTTTCCTCATCCTCTTCCACAGCGCCTACACCTCAGGAGTCCTCCACGGGCTTCCCCACCTTGTCCGAACGTTCTACTGTCTCAGAGAATGATGACTCGGAGTAGATAGAACGTTATAGTAGATCATGGACTACGATCTTAGATACAGACTGACTCATTGGACACTCTGTAGTGTACTAGTAGTTTCTCTTTCTCGATCAATGACTCGGACAGACACCTATGACTCGTATATACAGTAGTACACAGACAGCCTCTGGACTTGCATAAATAGGCGTAGACTACAGGATCAAAAACTTCAAGTTTTTGATTCTCTTCTGTTGTAACTTCACTGTTACCTGTCTAATCCAAGATTGGTCGACTTTAACTTCTAATCCTCTGAAGTTAAGGACCCATAGCTGCGACGCTTCAACGCTATCGGTTGCTGGCTATACTTTGGTATCGTCACTTCGCCAATTCACCTATTAGCAGGCTAGTTAAGGATCTCGGTCCTTAATTAGCTAGGCGCCTCCTAACTTAGGTCTAGGAGCCCGCTGAACCATAACACATTCTCCATGGACCCACCTGTTGTTATGAATGTTATTTTTGATTCCTTCAACGTCCTCACAGACATGATGGTAGTCGACGCACAATGGGAAGACTGGGAGTTTCATGAAGAAGAAGAACTTAACTTGGAGTAAACGGACAAACAACACCAATGTAGGAGAATAGCTAAACTTAGAGACCTTGGACTCTTTGGAGCACGGACTCCCGCTTGTTATATTCCCTTGGGGCTATTGTGTACTATAATATCCATCCATTCCTATCATCACCCCGCTTGTCAAGGACCTGTCTCTCTTCCGCTATTTCTCATTCTGCAATTACTCCACTGTTTACTCAGCTACAATGTCATACTTACTCAGCCGCCATTACAGACTCTCCAGTAGGAATACCCCAACAGTATATATACACCTAGATACTCTGTTGTATTCCTTATGCTTTACCAACTCGTTGATTCCCCTTCTCTTCTCTCTCATCACCCTCAAGTCTTCATCACTTGTTGCAACCTGAGTTGATTACTTAGGAAGGTCGTAACACCGCTTTTCCTTTCTCTTCTCTTCTTCCGTTTTTGTACTATGTTTAACTACGGACCTCCGTTGTTCCCCACCCTATGTTTAGATACGGACTTCCATTTCCCCTCGCCTTCTGGTGAACTACCACCTCTCAATAGCTTGTACAATACACGATAAATAGCAAGCTTGTAAGTAGGTAGTTTCCCAATTTGAATCTTAGCGTTGTTGCTACTAGACAGCGTTCTCCTCTCGCTCCTAGTGTTGAGTTCTTTGAGCCCTAACAAGGCAAGAACTACCTGGTGTTCTCCCTCCCTCTCTCAACGATTGTCTAAGGTACTTGACATCATCTCGGCTGTGACTTCAAGTCTAGTAGACTTGTTGTTCTTGCCATTCCTTATCTGCTGTCCTATCCGACCACAGCAAGGTCCTAGTGAAGAGGACCAGAAGCGTTGGATCCGTTGGGAGATCTAGCTAGCCTCGTAACATCCAGTATGGGATTAACGTGCACTGCTGGACAAGAGCTCTGGCAAAATCCTAACACCTGTCCAGAGCAATCCACTGGACAATCCTATGCTATATATAGAACCCTTCCACATTATGATCCTTAGATACTTCTATGAATATGTATATAAACCTTATGCATTCCATCTCTATTCAACAGTTCAATACACATCTTCTACCACTCTATTGCTATTCATCTCTACTCCTCAAACTCTACTTACCTATACATCCAGTGAGTGTTAGATCACCTCACCACTGTGCACAGCACCATTATGGGTGCTTCCCCATAGTTCTATTCTATAGGACCCTGTTGCTGCTAGGACATATTCACAACAAAACTTGCAGGGATTCAAGAATGGCCAACACCATAAATTCATTGGCTTTGCCAACTTCTATCACAAATTTATCCATCACTATTCACATATCTGTGCACCTCTAAACACTCTTTTAAAGAAGATAAAAACCTTTGAGTGGACTGACAAGACTAACAACACTTTCATCACCCTAAAGGATGCATTCCAGAAGGAACCTGTCCTCATTACACCTGACACTTCCAAACCTTTCATTGTCAAAACCAACACATCCAATTATGCCACAGGCGGTGTCCTTATCCAAAAGGACAGTAATCATTCCAAATCACTAGACACAACCCAGAAAAACTACGGAATGCCTGACAAGGAATGACTTGCTATTAAGCAAGCCCTAGAGGAATGGCAACACTATCTTCTCTCTTCTCCTCACCAAATCAAGATTTGATCTGATCATGACAACCTTTTTTTTTTTTTTTAAAAAAAATCAAGTTTTATTGCACAAGCATCTAGCTAAGTACAAATGGGCGTGCAGAAGCAGTCCCAAGTAGTCCAAAACAAGTAAGAGAAAAGTGAAAGAGAAAGAAGAGGAGTAGAAATATCTCATAGCAGGTCAAGTTGAAACACATCATGAGAGAGAGTAGTCTATGCAGTAGGGAATACTGGCACCAGACAGGAGTGAGGGAGGGGAAAGCATGGAGCGCAAAGCATAAAAGTGGCAATGCATGCAATAGTAAAAATGTGGCAATTGTTGAACAGAAACATCAAAGAAGATGAAATGAACCAGGAGTAGAGGAGGGCCCGAAGAAGGGTTGGTTGTGCCCCTGTAAATAGAGTAGTCCGCCAAGAACCAGACAAACAGCCCAGGAGGCAGCCAGAAGAGAATAGCACATCAGACATACCAGTTAACCATAGCATGATCCCGTCAGTGCACATTGGGGATGAGGTTTGGATCACATCGTTGTTGCCTCAGGGCTTGTGCTGCAATGACTTGTCTCCACACGTTGTCATGTTCAATGAAAGCAAAGGCAGAGGGATTATCCCTTAGGAAGTGAATGATCCAGGTGAGACTGGACCTGTTGCCAAAGAGGCACTTGTAACTAGTGCACTTGTGGATGATGTGTTACGATTGTCTCCTCTATTCTGTAACAGTATGTCACTTCTCTTTGTCGTCTTGGACTTGTCCTAGTCTCCTACCTTCTTGTCTATTCTTGTCATCATTACTCCCAAGAGCTGTGCCTCTCTCTATATTTGTCTGATCGGTCAGAGGCCGAGTCTCCCTATTATGCATGCACTAAAGATAGCGACACCTCGGTGAAAGGGTCGGGGATTGGATCTCGATGTGTGGACTCTATTTACCATGTATTTGTATATTGATTAGTTTGGACAAACGTCGATACTGCCTCATATACTGAAGCGTAGTGTACTGTGTACCTTAGCTTTAGTATTGTTGTTAACCAGTGTGTTCTTATCGATATCATTCAATGTTGCAAATCTGTTCCCTCAATTGTCTTCACTGACGATTAGACTTACCATATAACACCTGCCTGGAAGCTCTGCGCGTCGCTCAAGTTCAGGAGACGACCCCTCCGTCGTTACATCGAGAAGACCTTTGTCTTGCTCGACTTCCCTTGGCGCTTACCTCGTTCTCTAGTCTGGGACTACGGATCGACTGGTAGTACTGCTGAGGTGACTTCTCAGCGGCCCATCTTCTGGCACGGCTTTGGACTAGGTCCGAGCATAACATGATGTGATCATGCATCTCCAGGGGAGACATGCATGATGGACATGAGGTAGGTTCATCTGGGAAGAAGTGTGCACAGTAGGTGCCAATAGGCACGTGGTTGGTGATGCAGCAGGTTAGCTGCGCGGTGAGGGAGGGTGAGTCATGGCATAAGGGGAGCCAAGACCTGCCATTGGTGTATTTGGGGAGGACCATCAGTCCATTGGCCCCGGTTGTGTCAAGGAAGTGATGTCCCTGGTAGTCTTTGTTGTCCATCTGGTGAAGGGTTTGCCAGCACCAGTTGAGGTAGTTGGTAATGCCCTTATGTACAAAGGCGAGGGAGCGTCTGATGGGAGTGGGTGGGCACGTAAAGAAGTGCTTCAACTTGGAAAGAAGGTGGGTGGTGTGGTAGATGGACCATTTGGCAGATGAGGAGATATCCCAGAACATGAGGCGGTGGAAGGGGGAGGATGAAAGCCATGCAGCAATGAAGGGGGCAATAGCAATTGAGTCCTGATGTGCACTGTGGGCACTATAATCAAACAGACACTTAGCACACAAAATGGAGTCAGTAAAGATGTGGATGTCCGAGATGTCCAATAAGGAGTCACAAGATGAGTCAGAGGAAAAAGAGAGAGCAGAGAGTAGTCCTAACCAAAGCACATAGGATTCAGCATCAGGAGAAAGGTCACCACAAGGCTGAACAAGTGACTTGATAGGAAAAGAAAGAGAACTATCATACAAGATGAAGGCAGACGTGGATGAAAAGCCAAATGGCTTGAGAGGAAAGGTATTGTTTGGGCATGAGGTGTCCATAGCTACTAGAAGTGAAGAGGAGGAAAAAAGAGAGAGACAAACAGTCTCGCTAGCCTGTTCCAGGTGTTGGCAGACAACCATTTTGTCTGTTAACAGCAGAACATTGCATAGCAGTGTACTGTGAGGTAGAATGCATGCACTTACAGAGTGAAGTTGTTGGTAAAGCTTGAGGGGCTTGTAGAGTGAGTTACACACAATGTAGAAAGTAGAGAGAAAGTTAATATTATGCATAGTGGACGAAGTCCTTATATACCATATGGATAGTCCGATGACTAAGCATCTACCCTAAGTAAACTACCGCATCACTCAATATGCAGACAAGGTGCAAGAGCAATGTGTTCCTACTCTATTGATATAAAAATAGAAATGGAAGCATAATTGATGTCCATGTGGTTATCACACAGCATTGTGTTGACAAGGATCATTTGTTGATGTACAGCAAGATCACAAGTCATGTGATGAAGAGCATGTCACATGTTACCATGTCAACACTCCCCTTGCTCAGAGTTACATGTGTGAAGATGCTCTTTGTGCTCAAGCATATATTATAGGTATTTATACCGCGCTCCTCAGTGCACTTTGGGTGAGACAAACTTGAGCCCGTAAAAGTTATCACAGAAGTAATTAAACTTAACCATGCCAAGATTTTTGGTCAGGAAATCAGTGGGGTTTTTGGTTCCCTTGATTTGTGCAGTTTTGATCATCCTATTTTCAACTACTTCTCTTATGTAGTGATAGTGTATGTCAATGTGTTTTGACCGCTTCTCTACTGCTTCATTTTGTGATAAGAATAGTGACCCCATATTGTTGCCATGCAAAGGAAGGGGTGGAAGGCTGAAATTAAGCTCACCTAATAATTGCACAATGTCTGGTCGCGTGCCAATCATCAGGTACATCAAGGAGCCAATCACCTGCTGGAAGCGTGTTTGGAGCACCGAAACAGGCTCACCGGGATTCACAATGGCTTGGTAGCCTTCCAGGAAAGGTGTTTTTGTGGGTTTTGCGTCAATCATGTTGAACCTCTTTAGAACCTTATCTAGGTAATCCCATTGATCTAAATAGATCATGCAATTTTTTTGATCCCGACAGATTGTCATGCCAAGGAACTCTGTTCCTGAGGTTTTCCTACAATCCCATTGCTTCATAAACTCTCCTTTCTTCTTCAGAAGGGCAGAGTCATTTCCCATAAACAGCATGTTGTCAACGTAGACAATGGCAATGACAAGCTTGCCAGTCTTCGGATCAATATAAATATATATGCCGGCATCAGATTTGCATCACTTAAATCCTAGGGTTATCATTGATGCAGATACTTTGCACCACCAGGATAAGCTGGCTTGCTTAAGGCCGTATAATGCTCGATGTAACCTCCACACCTTTTTCTCTTGGCCAGGAATGACGTGTCCTTCTGGCTGCTCCATAAATATCTCTTCCTTGAGGTGTCCATATAGATAGGTGGTCTTCACATCTAGACCTTCTATATCCCAATCTTCTAGAGCCACTAACATGAGTAGAATACGCATGGACTTGTATCAGACAACTGGTGAGAATAGTTCATCAAAGTTGACGCCCTTGATTTGCGAGAATCCTTTTGCCACTAGCCTAGCCCAGTATCTGCCATCAGACTTGGCAGTATAAACCCAGCAATTCTTAATCACTCTCCTTTCCTTTGGGAGATTGACTAATTCATATATTTGTCAATATTTGAGCACTTTCATTTCATTGTTCTCAGCACTATCCCATTTAGCACGTTTTTCAGTGGTTAATTTCGCTAAATCCCAATGCTGCTTTGGAATGTTATTTTTAACCTTGGCGGAATTTGCCTGTGCAATTAAATAGTCGATAAATTTTACTCCCCCTTCTTTTGCAAGTTGAGCTATCAGATCTTCTTCCATTTGATCCACTAGTTCATCAGTCTGCCATGTGTCAAATACAGGATTTCCCGTGGTTTTGCGCTTGTTAAAGTTGCAGCGCATTTGATGCAGATGTGCACCTGCCTCTTTGTCAGGCATATTTTGTGTGAAAGGTCAATTATCACGCCAGTAATTAGCGTGTGACCATACAGCTTGTTCTTGTGGAAAAACCCACTCTCCACAATTATATCCGCGTAGAATTTTGACTGGGTGAGCTCTTTCACTATAGACATTATCGGGACGAAGCGGTACTTGCTTTGGGTGCATGGATTGGTGTACAGGCTCCGGTGAAGGAGTCCTCCCCTGTGTGAACAGTCATCTTTCCTGTTCTGGCATTGCTGGAGAAGCAGGCCGATTTGATGGCCTGACCTCAGGTTGGGAGGTTGAATCAGGAACAGGGGTATAGTCCAACAGTGTTGGGCTTCTTGGTTCTTCTTTTGGTGCTGGAGAAGCACTTCTGGAAGTTGAAGGGGTATGCACAGTGACACAACGGCCACATGGCGGTTGACCCTGGGAAGGTGCAGGTGGAGCACTTGATCCCGAAGGTGGTGGAGGTGGAGCTGGAGGAGCTCCTGGACCAAAGTTTGAGGGAGGGGGTGGCAGAGCATTGCCACTGCCAGGGGCAGGGGGATCAGGTGGAGGAATTGATCCTCTCTCTATTGCCTTGTTACGTCTAGTTGGATCTATTGGCTTACAAGGATACCAACTCTTGTCGAAAATGGCTGTGGGCAATCTAAAGATCACATTCCCTTGATGGAGGCGGATAAAGATGTAGTTGACACCATCACCATCATATCCAACGAAGATCATTGGCTCTGAGTGCGGACTTTGTTTATCCTTGCACATCTCAGGGGGAATAAATACATAGGCTCCACAGCCAAATATTTTTGTTTGTTGCATATCTGGCTTTATGCCAGTATAGACTTCATATGGGGTCTTCCACTTGAGACATTGAATGGGAGTACAATTGTACAAGAAGGCGGCGGTTTGGACTGCAAAGTATGATGGAGCAAGGTTTGCAAATAGACACATGGCCTTGGCCTTCTCTTGGAGCATCTGATTGAAGCGCTCCGTTTGACCATTCTATTGATGCATGTGAGGTGCAGACATTGTGTATTTGATACCATTTAGCAATAGGAATTCCTCAAATGCCTTCGACATGAACTCCCCTCTGTTATTGGAGTGAAGACGTTGAATCCTATACCCGGCTTGTTCTGCTTTTATCATTTTCATAAACTGCTTGAAAGCAGTCAGCGTTTCCGCTTTTGAGCATAAAAGAACAATGACAGCATGGATAGAGTACTTGTCAAGGAACATGATGACCCACTTAAATTTGTGGTAGGAAGTTGTTGGGAATTCCATGAGGTTGGTGTGTACAACCTCCAGGTATTTGCGCACCTTAGGCTCCTGGAGCGGAAAACGCTTCTGGTGCATTTTACCAAGGGCGCAACCTTCGCATAGATGTTTCATCATAGTATCAATGGGTGGTATGCCAAACAAATTCTCTTGGGCCTTCTGAAGGACTTGATTGGAAGGATGCCCAAGGCGACGATGCCATAGATCAAATGATGAGGCTTCTAATGTCACAGATTTGCCCAACGCATGATTGTAGAGTATGCGTTAATGTGCTAGTTAGGTAGTAGAAGTGTAATCAATACAAATTCGCTATAAGTTGCAATGGGTCACTAAGTTCACCACTACTAACTGCTAGTGCTCGCAAATGAGTTTTGAAGGGGAGATAATCAAATAGGTAGATAGGGGTGAAGGGGGGTAGTAGCTAGTGAGATGTCTCACTAGTGGTTTTGGTAGCTAGCAAGTGGGGACTCACTAATGGGGTGGTCGCTAGATGACAATGGACAAGGTTGTTTAATTGAAATGTAACTTCAAATCCTAAATGACAGCTATGTCACTACAGATACCAAGATAAAGGATTTGCAAGGATAGTTAACAGGCCAGTAGCTAGCTGCACTGTGGTTATACCCTCCCAATCTAGTGAATGCACCGACTTGTACCCTCTTGATACAAGATGCAATAAGAGCACTAGTGATTGTTTGTCAATCAGCTCACTATATCCAATCTATAGGAATTCTTGTTAATCTAATCTCAATTCCTTAATCTGAGGTCTCTATTGACTGAAGCTAAATCTTATTTCACACTAGACAAGTCACTTAATAAATCACTTATATATGATCTATCACTAGACGAGCTGGCAAGATTGCTTGCCTGACCCGCTCACTAGCAAGGGGTATTTATACATTGTGAGACTAACTAGATTACATATGACAAAACAGTAAAATATCGGATTATTGGATGGTCGGACTTCTGCTAGCTACCCTATGACCTGGGCTGAGGGCTTGTTAGACCAATTGGAAGCCTATCTAGTTATCCTGGATGGGTGTCCATGTGGACAGTGCTCTTGTGAGCTATGGTACCTAGTTACATCCGTTGGTAGCTAGGGTTGGTAGCATATGACGTCAGGCTGTCAGGCATACCTAAGTATTATCTTTATTCCAACGTGTGACCGTGAGTTATCGAACAATCACTAACTAACAGGGCCCCTTCTATTGGTACCCAGAGTGGCTTTGCAGTGCCTTGTGAGCTTGACTACCTGCAAGGTATTTCCTTCGCTAGCCGGCCCTTCCGACGCCTGTCTCGGTTTGATTCTGAGGAGTTCATTAGCGCGGCTGTGCGCTGACTAATCGCTAGGCTTGGGCCATAGCTAGAGTACTATATCGCGAACCAGTCTTAATGAGTTGTTTCTAAATGGACTGATGTCACTAGCCATTTTTGGGTGAATAGGGTCGTGTCGCTAGACCTCAGGGCCCATTTGCCTTAGTGATCCGTTGATCTACTGATCCGGGGCACTATAGATAGTTGTAGCAAGATACTTTGAACGCGCTAGCGAGGCTCCACTCGCTAGGTAGACCTGTAGCTAAGGGTATGTTTGTCCAAAGCTAATAGTATTGCTCCTCGATACCGTATGCTTTTCCGGTAAAGGGTACTAATGACCGGTCTTTCTAGTGAGGTTCATAGCTAGGTACTATATCACTCCTAGCGAGGGTTCTTTAATGTTACTAGCTTCATAACTAGTGATATTCCTAGCTCCTGCATTGGATTTGTGATCGAAATTGTCTCGGCGAGAGGGAGGACATGGGGTAGTCCTCTGCCAGAAGGGGTCTTTGAACCCACTCTGTTCTCACTCTGCAGAGGAAGCTGGGCGAGGTGTGGAATGATCCCCAAAAGGTTTGTTCTGACTGGTCAAAGAAGGACTGTGAGGTTGAGGGATTGTATGTGAACTGATCCGGTTTGCTTGAGTCGGAAAAGTGGGGTGGTTGATCTCTGTATTCCTGTGCTGGAGGTGGATGACTAGACTGTTGAGACGTTCCTCTGGTAGAGTGTCAATGTGATCTTGTAGACTGAGATGATCGGGGATCTGTGGAGATTGCGGGGAGATCTGTGGCTGATGTCTGAGATGCGGATCTCTGAACTGGTGCGGGGATGTGAGGTAATGACGGTTCCTGTGACTAGGGTAACCTAGTACAGGCTTCAGGTTCTGTGGAGTAGGGGTGGGCGGTCTGAGGATTGTGGTGGTCAGTTCTGCAGGAAGAGAGTGTGGATCTGGGGGGAGGGGGTGGTTGTTGTTGGGAAACTGCTCATTGCCTGGCAGATTCTTGAAGTTGTGCAAGGGCATCTTCAGAAATGGTGAATTAGGAGGTGAGTAAGAATAGATACGAGGTTCTTCAAGTGCTTCCTGGCTGAAGTGTTCTTGATAATGAGACGTTTTGGCGGTGGGCGGACAGTGACTAGGTGTGACGTTCCTTTGCTAAACGTAGACTTGAAAGAATACCACTCAGGATTTACTTCTTGAAGTTGGATTGAGAATACCACTCTGGGCTTTACTTCTGTAATCCGGGGTGTAGAGTTTCCTGATTGTCAGATACCACTCTGGGATTTATACTGATAATCTGGTGACCGAGTTGTCAAATACCACGCTGGGATTTAGTTTGACCACTAGCGGTTCTCTTGAGAACAGCAATGTAGCGTGAGCCTTCGAGAGAGTTGAAAAGGTAGTGATGAGGTGTATCAATCCGACTAGCTTCTGAAACAATGACGAGGCTTGATGCAAAAGCAGGGGTGGAGGTATTACTGGATGTGGAGGTTTCCAATAAGAGCTTCAACCTAATGTTATGGTTCACCTAGAGGGCACCACGAGGATGGCCGCTAGGCTAGTCAACACTGAAGGATCACTTCAACGATCACCTTTGGCTGACAACACTTGGTTGTCCTGGAGTACTGAACAGAGACTGATATCTCCTGCTGTTGACAGACAGGAGAACGCTAAGTTCACTCGGGAGAATGCAACAATAGAGTTGTATTCGAGATAGAGAGAGATAGGACAAGCATAGAAAGGAGGGAGGTAAACAAGAAGGTTGAAGCTGAAGCTTCAACTACAGGATAGTCCATTATTTATACAATTTGAGATACTTCTGTCTTTACTATTTTGTCCATTGCTAACTAAGATGAAACACTGCTGACAGAATCAGAAGGGACGTTGGAACAAGATGGTGTTCCGGGAATGGAAGCTCGCTGTGAAATGGAAGACAACGGATCTACAGAATCCATACTATTGGAGTTCTCTTGATCCGAAGGCAATGACAAGGTAGAGAAGTGGCTGATACTAAGATCGACAGGTGAGTCAGTCCGGCAGAGGTTGTAGGGTCGGCCCATCAGATACGGGTGGGTGAAGGACGTATCTCCGACGATCTGCCTCCATCCATAGTTGTCAGATCTGGTGAGTGCAGGCCGAGCAATCGTAGTCTTGTAGAGTCCGTGCCAATAGATATGGATGAACGGTGAATTATCCCATACCTGGCAAAGGTGGTGGTTGAGGTACTGGGACTTGTACTGAGGGGGCGGAGGGGTTCCGTGTGGAGAGGTAGATCAGCCCAGTACTTCTTCGTAGTCCGGAATGTCAAGTAGTTTGAGGCGCCACTTGTATAGCCAATGTAGCGGGTTTGTCGTCGAGACCATAACAAACAAGGTCATATGGAATGCCCTTGTCAAGTGGATTAGCTTGTGCAGATGTGCTGGAAAGTGCCATCGCACAGAGCTGTTCGCTCATCGTACAGACTATCCGGGGCCCATAACCTGTTAACAGCAGAATGTTGCATAGCAGTGTACTGTGAGGTAGAACACATGCACTTACAGAGTGAAGTTGTTGGTAAAGCTTGAGGGGCTTGTAGAGCAAGTTACACGCAATGTAGAAAGTAGAGAGAAAGTTAATATTATGCATAGTGAACAAAGTCCTTATATACCATATGGATAGTCCGATGACTAAGCATCTACCCTAAGTAAACTACCATGTCACTCAACATGCAGACAAGGTGCGAGAGCAACGCGTTCCTACTCTATTGATATAAAAATAGAAATGGAAGTGTAATTGATGTCCATGTGGTTATCGCACAGCATTGTGTTGACAAGGATCATTTGTCGATGTACGGCAAGATCACAAGTCATGTGATGAAGAGCATGTCACATGTTACTGTGTCAACACTGTCTTTGGGATTGCATGGGCATTCCATAAACTTGACTTGAGATGGGTAGATGTTGAGAATACGTTGGCCAGGCATGGCGGCAGGGTGGAGTGGAGAGAACCGGTCCATGATAAGTTGGGAGCCAGTAAGGAGGTCGTGAGCAGGGGATGGGAATTTTAAGGCAAGGACGTTGTCGTCCTGAGTGAGGAGACAGAGGGGGTGGTTATCCAGGAGGGTGTGGAACCTGTAGTTAGCATGTTTGATAAGTTTGGTGATGTGCCAGTGGATGGGGATCAGGCCAGCGATAGATTTGATGGCACCAGAGGGTGAGGTGTGGAAGGCTCCAGTGATCCATAGGGCAGCGGAGCACTGGATTTTAGCGAGCATAGCCATGTTAGTCTTGTTCCTGGCGCTGGAGAAGCACCAGAGTTTAGCACCATATGTCATCACAGGGATGACGCATGCATGGTAGAGAAGGCGTTTGTTAAGCAGGGATAATCCACATACCGAGTTGCTGAGTAGCTGGAGGCACTTGGCTGTGGAGAGGGATTTGGTGGCGTAGTAGCACACATGCTCTTTGAATGTGAGGCCCTGGTCAAAGTAGAATCTGAGGTACCGGATAAAGCACTTGGGCGTCAGGGTGAATGTGACACCATCATGGCAGCAAATGGTGACAGGGGGGTTAGACTCAATGGAGGGTTGATTGGAGAAGTGGAAGACCTCATTCTTGTCATGTTCAAGAGCGAGGCCCATGGAGGCAATGAAGGAAGAGCAGTCTGCATAGATCTGTGAAATAAGGACACAGTTAGTGTAGAAGGAGTCTGATTGAACAAGAAAGAGTCCATTGTCAACAAAAGAGAGTAGTTTACACTGTGCATCTAGCGCAAAGTGGTACATAAGAGGGAAAAGAAAAAGGGAAGTGAGGATAGGAGAGAGGGCTGATCCTTGACTGACACCCACTGAAGCAGGAAAGAAGGGGGAGGATTCTGAGTTCCAAGAGTAGGATGTGAACCTATTAGATAAGTAGTCAACAAAGAAAGAAATGAGGCAAGGAGGGAAGCCATGATGTTTAAGAATAGAAGTAAGGAGGGAGGGAGTGGTTGATGGAGGGAAAGAATTGCACTACATTGAACGCCAGTATGCCAGATTTGAGACCTCACCTCCCGCCTTTGCAGACGCAGTGGATGAGGTAAACCCTGGCATCTTCTGTGGACCAGTGGATGAGGCCCCCAAACTGGAGAGGGTGGACAAGGTTGAGGCGCGTGGTGTTGAACTGGAGGCAGGTGGATATGACCTTTTTGATTAGCTTACCCATAGTGTTGAGAAGGACAATGGGGCGGAACATTCTTGGCATGGAGTAGTGTTGTTTGCTGGGCTTGGGAATGATGACTGAGGTGGAGTCTTTGAAGTAGCTCGGCCAAGTAGAGTGGACTATGCATGCATTGGTGAAGAGGCAAAAGGTATTGAGGGTGGGTGTCTCATCTAGAATGGCTTTGATGTGGCCCCAGTTGAGATGATCTGGACCCAGTGCTGACCCATTAGCAGTGGGGTGTAGGGCGTCAAGGATTTCCCTGTTTGAGATGGGGTTCTAGTTGCACACAGGTTGCTGGGGGAGGTGGTTGACAACGGTCAGGTCCGTAGATCTGTCTAATGCAGAGTTGTATGTACTGTCCAAGGCACACCACAGTTTGTCCAGGGAGTTGCAAGCCTCGCCTCTAAACTCTATGGTCTGCGTGGGGGGTAAGTTTCTATCTTTAGCCCATGACATCAGATCCCACAGCTGCTTCTTTTCAACCAAGATCTCCTGAATCTTCTCATTAAAGAACTTACACTTGGTGCCCCTGCATGCCCTTCTGAACGCCTTCCACCTAGCCGCTGTCTTCCTCTCTGTTACAATTGTCTCCTCTATCTTGTAACAGTATGTCACTTCTTTTCATCATCTTGGACTTGTCCTAGTCTTCTACTTTCCTTGTCTATTCTCGTCACCATCATTCTCAAGAGCTGTGTCTCTTCCTGTTATGGTTCAGCGGACTCCTAGACCTAAGTTAGGAGGCGCCTAGCTAATTAAGGACCGAGATCCTTAATCAGCCTGCTAATAGGTGAATTGGCAAAGTGACAATACCAAAGTATAGCCAGCAACTGATAACGTTAAAGCATCATGGTTATGAGTCCTTAACTTCAGAGGATTAGAAGTTAAGATTGACCAATCTTGGATTAGACGGGTAACAGTTAAGTTACAACAGAAGAGAATCAAAAACTTGGAGTTTTTGATCCTGTAGTCTATGCCTATTTATACAAGTCCAAAGGCTGTTGTGTACTACTGTTTCTACGAGTCATAAGTGTCTGTCCAAGTCATTGATCGAAAGAGAGAAACTACTAGTACACTACAGAGCGTCCAATGAGTCAGTTTGTATCTAGATTGTAGTCCATGATCTACTATAACGTTCTATCTACTCCGAGTCATTATTACCTGAGACAGTAGAATGTTCGGACAAGGTGGGGAAGCCCGTGGAGGACTCCTGAGGCATAGGCACTGTGGAGGGGGATGAGGAAGCCGAGGAGGACGAGGATGAGGACAAGAGATCATAGGAAACAATCTCCGAGGACATCTCCTGGTAATAGGAGGTAATAGCACGGAGTGGTACACCTTCTGAGGAGTCAGAAGAAGCATCGGACACATTGTCAAATAGCCAAGGCTGTGACGGGTAGTGATGCCCATATTCTCCTGACTCAATGAGTGCAGCAAGAACTCGAGGAAGTTCTTGTTCGTCATAGAACATGTATGGATGTTGCCAGGTTGTACAATTATCTGTGACCGGATAGGGGCGCCATCCATTCTCAATGGCTGCCATCCAGCACATTGGATACGTGCTAAGAACTTGGCCGTCTCCGATTATGTGGCGGTAGGGAGCCGCATGCATAGCTCGTTGTAGAACTGCATTAAGCTTGTCGCAATCGTAGACAGGGGGAAGAGGTGTGAGCCTGTAATCAGAGGTGTGCCCAGAGATGACTCTGAGAAGGTTCTGTCCCTCAGGAACTAGGATGTGAGTTCCTGGGTCCATAACACTTCCTCTATTTGTTTGATTGGTCAAAGACCGAGTTTCCCTATTATGCATGCACTAAAGATAGCAACACCTCAGTGAAAGGGTCGGGGATTGGATCTTGATGTGCAGACTCTATTTACGTTGTATTTGTATTGATTAGTTTGGACAAACATTGATACGGCCTCATATACTGAAGCATAGTGTACTGTGTACCCTAGCTTTAGTATTGTTGTTAACCAGCGTGTTCTTCTTGATATTGTTCGACATTGCAAATCTGTTCCCTCAATTGTCTTCAGTGACGATTAGACTTACCATATAACACCTGCCTGGAAGCTCTGCGCATCACTCAAGTTCAGGAGACGACCCCTCCGTCATTACATCGAGAAGACCTTTGTCTTGCTCAACTCCACTTGGCACTTACCTTGTTCTCTAGTCTGGGACTACAGATTGACTGGTAGTACTGCTGAGATGACTTCTCAGCAGCCCATCTTCTGGCATGGCTTTGGACTAGGTCCGAGCATAACACTCTCCCTATATTCACTCAGCTTCCTTCCACACTCCTTGCTCCACCAGGGTTTTGATCTTGAGGTGATCCAGATCTCCTCTGAGTGTTCTTGCCACAAAGCATTGACAGCTGATTTAAGGTCTTGCGCAAACTGACGAACCTGCTCTGGGCTGTCGAAGTTTGGGGGGCGGCAAGACAGGAAGTCTCTAATGTCGCTAATGAACTTGGCCTCCTTACCAGAGTCCTTTTTAAAGCCTCTTTTCTTCACAGTGGGGAGGGTTGGCTTGATTTTGAGTTGGCACCAGAGTGGTGCATGGTCGGACAACAGGCAGAAGTTGTTTGCAATGGTGTGTGACGGGATGGTGCCAGTGTGTGGTCGGGTGAAGATGAGGTCAATGATGGTGTTGCTTTTGGAGCAGTCAAAGGAGAAATGAGTCGGGCCCGGATTAGTGGGTGGGGTTCTCTGGAGGCCAAGAGTGGTCATATCATCTGTAAGTTGATCAGCACATTCGTGGTGATGGTCCTGAAGAGGGTCCCAGTCCAGAGATTGTAGGTTAAAGTCCCCCCCTGCACACAGGAGTTCAAAGCCCTTAAGGCATGGGACAAGATCAGAGAAGGTGCGCTGTGACAAGCTGTCAGAGTCAAAATAGTAATTTAAAACAAAAATGTTTGTGTCAGCTGAAAAAGAAATAAGTTGAAGATCCCTGTGGTTAATGATGTCCAGGTGGACAGTAGGGTGAAGGGACTTGAGAGAGGACCGGACATAAGTAACAGTCCAAGGCTTGGGAATGGAAGAATGAACAAGGATCCAGTCCTTGTGGATAGGATGTCCAAATGTTAAGCTCAGGGACAGACTAGGGCAGACCGTCGGCCGATCGGGTCGGTTAAACGTCAGCGGAATAGGACCTTGGCTTCAACGTGTGTGTTGTGCCGTCCCTACTGTCGTGGTCCAGATTTCAGGCAGAACAGAGAGAGAGTGTGCCGAAGTGACTTAGGGAAAGAGACAGAGTTACGAGTGCGAAGCTAAGTTGATATTCAGACTAAGGAAATACATGACAGAGTACGAGGCTTTATATACTTGAGGGAAACAGAGAAACGGAGTAATGGGAATGAATAGGAGAAAAGGGATGATGTGAATACAAGGGCACGCAATGAGGAGCAGGCACAGGAGCTAGGAATGCGCACACAATAGGACAAGCAAGTATCCAACGGAAAATAACAGAATGAAGAGATATGAAATAGATGGAGAAACTACAGACAGAACTGAGACATACAAGGAACAGGAACGAGTTGGTCGACAGTTGGTGGATCACCCCACAATGCGTTGGTTGCCAAGCAACTGTGGGTTAGCAGCCAGTTACCCAAAGGTAACTGGTACGGCGATGGTTGAAGTCGGCTGACATCAGAGAATGGTGAAGGGGTCGCTGGGTATAGTCGTGATCAGGGCAGCGTTGGTTGGGTAGTGTTGGTCAGTGGTGTCAGTTGGATCAGATCGTAACACCAAACCTCTCCTCCCCTTCAGGAAGGTTGGTAGAGGGGATGTTATGGACATGGTGCCAGGGCGGCTCCTGTAGGCAGAGAACCTGTACATGAGACAGGTCCAGAGAGTTAAGAAGAGCCTCTGTTAGAGGCCAGGTGTCACAACCCAATCCAACCGACACCACCAACCGACACCACCAACTGACACTGCCCCAATCACAACTATACCTGGCGACCCCTTCATCATTCTCTGATATTGGCTGACTTCAACCATTGCCATACCAGTTACCTCTGGGTAACTGGCTGCTAGCCTACAGTCACTTGGTGACCAACGCATTGTGGGGCGATCTACCAACTGTCGACCAACTCGTTCCTGTTCCTTGTATGTCTCAGTTCTGTCCGTAGTTTCTCCATCTATTTCATATCTCTTTATTCTGTTATTTTCCATTGGATACTTGCTTGTCCTATTGTGTGCGCATTCCTAGCTCCTGTGCCTGTTCCTCGTCACGTGCCCTTGTATCCATGTCATCCCTTTTCTCCTATTCATCTCCATTACTCCGTTTCTCCATTTCCCTCAAGTATATAAAGCCTCATACCCTGTCATGTATTCCCTTAGTCTGAATATCAACTTAGCTTTGCACTCGTAACTCTGTCTCCTTCTCCAAGTTGCTTTGGCGCACTCCCTCTCTGTTCTGCCTGAAATCTGGACCACGACAGTAGGGACGGTGCAACACATATGTTGAAGCCAAGGTCCTATTCTGCTGACATTTGACCGACCCAATCAGCCAACAGTCTGCCCTAGTCTGTCCTCAAGCTTAACAGCCAGGATTGATTAACATTTTGGAAATGAAAGGAGAGAGAGGAAAGAATCCAGGATTTGATGGGTTTGTCAGTTGCATGTTCAGGCTCAGGGACCTCACTACTCCATTTCTGGGATCAGCAGACAGTCACCTCCTTGGAAAAGGGTTTTCGTGTGGTTTTTCTATACATAGTTATCTCCCACATTGAAGTTAGACTGGGCTTTCTCCCATTGGGCATCTTCAGCTTTCTTCTGGTGCCACGTTGTTACGGCCAAAACGATTTTAATCGTGAATCCATTACAGGAGCTAGGAATATCACTAGTTAGGCCGTTAGTAACCTCAAGGAACCCTCGCTAGGAGTGATATAGTACCTAGCTATGAACCTCGCTAGAGAGAGACCGGTCATTAGTACCCTTTACCGGAAAAGTGTATGGTATCGAGGAATAATACTATTAGCTTTGGACGAACATACCCTTAGCTACAAGTCCACCTAGCGAGCAGAGCCTCACTAGCACATTCAAGTGTCTTGCTACGACTATCTATAGCACCCCAGATCAGTAGATCAACGGATCACTAAGGCGAATGGGCCCTGAGGTCTAGCGACGCAACCCTATTCACCTAAAGCGGTTAGCAACGTCAGTCTATTTAGAATAACACAACTCCTCCAAGACCGGTTCGCGAATATAGTAGTCTAGCTACGGCTCAGGCTTAGCAATTAGTCAGCGCACAGCCGCGCTAGTTAGCCCCCCAGAATCAAACCAAGACACGCGTTGGAAGGACCGGCTAGTGAGGAGATACCTTGCAAGCAATTGGGCTCGCGAGGCACTGCAAACCGTCCCGAGTACCAATAGCCAGGCGCCAGCTAGTTATCGATCGCTCAATAGCTGCCGGCCGTACCTTGGAATAAAGATAATAATTAGGTAGGCATGCCTGCCTGACGTCATGCGCTACTGACCCTAGTTACCAACAGATGTAGCTAGGGACCATAGCTCGCAAGAGCACTGTCCATATGGACACACATCAGAGATAACTAGATAGGCTTCCGATTGGTCTAGCGAGCCCTCAACCCAGGTTATAGGGTAGCTAGCGAAAGTCCGACAGTCCAATAATCCAACATTTTACTATTTCTTTATTTGTAATCTAGTTAGTCTCGCAATGTATAAATACCCCTCGCTAGCGAGTGTGTTGGACAAGCAATCTTGCCAGCTTGTCTAGTGATAGATCATATATAAGTGATTTATTAAGTGACCTGTCTAGTGTGAATTAAGATTTAGCTTCGGTCAATAGAGACCTCAGATTAAGGAAGTGAGATTAGATTAACGAGAATTCCTATAGATTGGATATAGCGAGTTGATTGACAAATGGTCACTAGCGTCCTCATCGCATCTTGTATCAAGAGGGTACAAGTCGGTACGTTCGCTAGATCGGGAGGGTAATACCACAGTGCAGCTAGCTACTGGCCTGTTAACTATCCTCGCGAATCCTTTATCTTGGTATCTGTAGTGACATAGCCGTCAGTTAGGATTCAAAGTTACATTTCTATTAAACAACCTTGTCCGTCATTGTCTAGTGACCACTCCGTTAGTGAGCCCCCACTCGCTAGCTACTACCAACCTCCACCCCTATCTACCTATTTGATTATCTCCCCTTTGAAACTCGTTCGTGAGCACTAGCAGTTAGTAGTGGTGAACTTAGTGACCCATTGCAACTTATAGTGATTTTGTATTGATTTCACTTCTACTACCTAACTAGCACATTAATGTGTGGTTGAACCAGTGGTCAAAGAAGGAGCATTTGGGGTTGTTGGCACAGTGGTTGCTGTGGCAGTTGAGGCATTTGAAGCCTTTGAGGTGGGGACACGGCTGGTTGGTGGGGGTGGCAAGTTGGCCTGTCTTGGTGTTGGCTTTGCAGCATCCAGTGAGCTGCCTGTGATTGTTGGCATGGTGAGGTCCGCCGCAGATGGCACATTGGGGGTTTTGAGATCTGCAGATATAGGTAGGATGACCCCACCTCTGGCACTTGGCACAGCAGGGGACTCCAGAGTGTTTGGAGGCAGCTCAGAAAGTGCAGACCCTGTTCTCAACAAGGATTGTATGGTTAATGAGGGATTTGGCCCGGGTTCCCGTCTGGGAGTCCCACAGGTTGAAGAAAAGCGTGGCAGAGTTGGAGTTGGGGGAGACCCTATGGAATCAGGGGGTGCCGATGCAGAAGTTGAGGATTGGGCCTACAGCCGAGGAGGTGAGGGCAGCAGCGAAGTTGTCTACCACGTGGGGGGTGCCATCGGGTCTGAAGAAGGGGAGGTCAATGAGCCTGACATAGGACTTTGACTGGGGGAGTTCTGGGACAATGGAATTGTGCGCCGCCTTGGGGATGGACGGGCAAGAACTAATGAAATACTGATGGATGACACAGAGGTCCTCATTGGAGGCAACTTCCGTACAGGAAAGCCACAGGGTTGCCAGGGTAGCCCTTGCAGAGTTGACTTGAATGGTCTGGTTGTTGGCCTGAAGGCCTGAATTGATGGTGGAGATGACGTGAGCGGCCTCCTCCAGATGATTTGTTACGATTGTCTCCTTCATCTTGTAATAGTATGTCATTTCTCTTCGTCATCTTGGACTTGTCCTAGTCTTCTATCTTCCTTGTCTATTCTCGTCACCCTCATTCCCAAGAGCTGTGTCTCTTCCTCTATCCGTCTGATTGGTCAAAGACCGAGTTCCCTTATTATGCATGCACTAAAGATAGCGACACCTCGGTGAAAGGGTCGGGGATTAGATCTCGATGTGCGGACTCTAGTTACGTTGTATTTGTATATTGATTAGTTTGGACAAACGTTGATACGGCCTCATATACTGAAGCGTAGTGTACTGTGTACCCTAGCTTTAGTATTGTTGTTAACCAGCGTGTTCTTATCGATATTGTTCGACGTTGCAAACCTGTTCCCTCGATTGTCTTCACTGACGATTAGACTTACCATATAACACCTGCCTGGAAGCTCTGCGCATCGCTCAAGTTCAGGAGACGACCCCTCCATCGTTACATCGAGAAGACCTTTGTCTTGCTCAACTCCACTTGGCGCTTACCTTGTTCTCTAGTCTGGGACTACAGATTGACTGGTAGTACTGCTGAGACGACTCCTCAGCAGCCCATCTTCTGGCACGGCTTTGGACTAGGTCCGAGCATAACATGATTCCTGGCAAATCCACCAGTGAATGCAACAACAATGTTCTTGCATGAAGGGCCTTGGGAAAGGGCTGGCTGATTTCTGTTTGCTGGCCTGCAATCTATGACAGGTGGGGTGTGGGCTCTCTGTTCAGCGGCTGGGGTAGCAGACAGGGAGGGAGTCTTGATGACACCTCCAGATCAGAGCATGTCAAGGATCTTAGGGGGTGGGATTTTGGGGAAGGCCGCCTGAAGCTGGGCATATGCCTGGAATTTGTCCAGGATGGGTTGTTTCTTGGCTGCCTCCGCATAGGATTTGGCTTTGGCTTCACGTGCCTCCTTAGCCGTGGGGTGGCAGTTAGGTTTGTTTGGGGGGTTTGGGTTTGGGGCCAGGCCGGGGACCGGAGCGTCAGGAGCAGAGGATTGTCGTCCAGCTGGCAAATGCCTTGCCTTCCTACCTCCACGTGCTACCACGTTCCAGCCAGTGTTGGCCAGTGTGTCCGTCTCCATAGAGGGGAGGGATGGGAAAAGAGAATCAGGGTTGGAGGATGCTGGGGCATCCCCTGTTTGGACATGTGACAGGCTGCCTTGGTGGTCTGGCATGTTGGTAGGTTTGAGGCTAGCATTGATGGCTGCCTGAACGTTGGCAGTTTCCTGGGCGTCAACCTCCATGGCCGTGAGAGGGCTGGGGGTTAGTGGGTGTTGGGGGGTAGGCTTGGGGTTCCTGGCCTTGCCCTTCAGGGTGAGTCTGGGGGTGGGGGTCGCCAGGACGGTGGACAGAGGGAGGGCGTTGTGTGATTGGTCCGAGTTGGACAGATCAGGGGCAGAGGAGGGGGTGGTGTGGCTGACCAAGCCAGTTGGGGCTGGTGAGGGAGGGGGTGGCAACATCTTCCTAAATTGGTGAAGGAAGAAGGTATGGATGGACATCCATTGACCGTCACAGAAAACAGGCATGGAGCTAACGGTTTGGCCATGCACTAGGCCATTGACAATAGAGGCAATGGTTGGTTCCACAGCAGTGTTTCTGAGATCCGTCCCAGTTTTCTCAAGTTGTTGAAGCCATTTTAGAATGACGTCAAGAATGTAGTGGACAGCTTCTATTTAATCTGGTGATCTAGGCCCATGAACCCCAGCATCATATTTTCCAGGGCAATCATCCGTTGTTTGTGGGTGTGTTGTTCATGCTGCTCACGGGTGAGGGGAGTCACTGACTCAGCGGTTCCATGGGTCGCCTCATGTTGGCCATGCAGCAGGGGGGCAGGGGAGGAGGCCCAGTGCTGGGCAGCGTGCTCAGCAGCAATTTGCTGGGCAGGGGTGAGGGTGATGGGGCTAGCCACCTGGGCTGCTGGGGTGAACGTCTGTCACTCCGAGGGGGGGACATATTGCAAGGACTTTCCTGGCAAGGGGGCCTGGACTGAGATGGGTGGGAGGATGCTCCGGATGGTGTCGGAACTACTCTGAGAGGTCTCGGCGTTATTGGCTGCCAGCTGGTTGCCAGGGGGAGGGGTTGGGTCATCCTCATTGCTTTCGTACTCCTCCAACTCTTCTGCATCATTGCGCCCTTTGCTGACCAAGCGCAGAGACGTCCTGGACATTTTGCGGGCCAGGGTGTGAGCTAGAGACCGGTTCCTCTTAGCCCCCGCGACGCTATGCGCAGGGGAGACCAGCCTATCAAGTTGAAATGGGCCCTCAGAGGCAGCCTGGGGAAACTGATAAAATTTGTTGTAATTGTTGTGTGAAGCAACGCTCTTACTGGACTTTTTTCTCCTAAATGCTCCAAGGAGCTTCTGGGCACCACCCTTCATGCTTGGGGTGCCCAGCATGGTAAAATCTTCAACTATATGCAACGTGCAACCACAATATCAAGTGGATGATGGTGGTTACTGGAAAAGGAAGGTTGATCATGACAACCTTTGCTACTGGCAAGACACCAGGAAATTATCCTGATGACAAGCTTGCATCTGGATGGAAATCCAGGAGTACTCATTCACCATTCACCATTGCCCTGGCAAGACAATACCAGTGGCCAATGCACTCTCTTGCTGACCTGATCATGAGATTGATGGGAAAGAAGAGAACAAAGACTGAATAGTTCTACCCAAAGAACTGTTTGCAAATGCCCTACCATCCGGAACCCCACCAGACAACATTCAACCATCTCTTAAAGAGAAACAAAGCATTGTTTCTTGCACCACAATCATTATTCTGCTGGACATCCTGGCATTGACAAAACCATCCGTTGAGTTTGTTTAGAACAAACCTGGCCTGGCCTCCGTGAATTTGTAAAAAACTACGTTGCAGGCTACCACATCTGCCAACAATTCAACATTGACAGACAACCAAATGCACTATCCTTTCAACCATTGGAACTGTCAGTTTCAAAACAACCATTCTCTGACATTGCCATGGACCTTGTCACCAATTTACCAACAACATCAGACAGATATGACTCTATATTGTCCATAGTGGACCACGGACTCACAAAAGGGATAATGGTACTACCAACCCGCAAGACAGCAATGTTTGAAGACAGTGCAACATTGTTGATTAAGTTTTTCTATCCAAGATATGGAATTCCAACTTCAATTGTCACAGATTGAGACCCTTGATGGGCAGGCAAGGCAGCAAAAGCCTTTTTCACCTCCCTTGGAATCACCATGCATCTCTCCAAAGCATATCATCCCCAAACTGATGGAGCAACCAAACAATCACACCAAGAACTCAAAACATATCTCTCAAAATATTGCTACAAAGATCCAACGACATGGGCCAATAAACTATCACATTTCAAGTACAAGTACAACTCCACTCTGCATGCAGGAAACAAGAAAACACCATTCAAAGTTCTGTATAGCTATACACCTCCATCTATTCCTCAATTCTTTGAAATCACAAACACATCAGCAGTTAATGACCAACTCAAAGACCTTGACATCCACCAACAAAATGCTGTAGAGGTTATGACAACAAACATAAATTGAATGGCTAAACAAAAGCCCAACCAATCCAACACCTTTGAGAAAGGAGACAAGGTCTGGCTTGATGCCAAGAACCTCTCCCTTCAGGAACAATTGTCTAAAATCTGCCCTCAACACTATGGCCCCTTTCCCATTGTAAGTCATCACGAGCAACAACTCCACTAGGTTGGACTAAGCTGGTAGACGGGTACTCAGTGGGCACGGGACGTCTATTCGCAGGAGGGTCTGACCCATCTCCCATCGCTACTCTACTATATAACACTACGGTGGTTACCTGTAACTACGTGTCTAGACAGATGTCTGTGTGACCTCTGTCTCTTGTACCTGTCAGTCTTCTCTTCCACAACGTGCATATCCTTCTCGGAACTGTGCTAAGCCCATGGCTTACACCCTTCCAACCCTTCTGACAAAAGCCCATCCTCCTCCTAGACCTCCACAGCCACATTGTCCTTCAACCAACCTGCAGGTATCCATTCATCGTGGTCTGGGCCAAACCCTGCCCATTGCACCAGGTACTGCTTTCCTCTCCCTCGTCTTCATTCGTCTATGATCTTCTCGATCGTGTGTTCCCAGACACCCTCTTCCATCAATATCACTTCTGGCTCTGCAATAGCACGTTCGGGGAACTTGGTGTTGTCATTGGCAATGAAGCGTTTGAGGCAGGACACATGGAAAGAGGGGTGTATGCTCGAGCTTGCGGGCAAGTCCAATGTATATGACGATGTTTCCGGGTGTGCCTTGTTGATCCTGAATGGGCCGTCCCACCGCGGCATGAGTTTGGCTACACGACCATGTCCTGATCCAATGTATTTGCGTCGTCGGTTGGAAGTGTCCAATAGAACCTGGTCTCCTACAACTAGCTCTGGTTCTCCCACTCGTCGCTCGTTTGTGTAGTGGGCCTGGTAGATTTTCGCACCCAATAGATTATCCTTGGCTTCCTCAACATCCTCCGCAATTTCCTTGATAACATCCTCTACCTTTCTTGACTCCTCAGTTGCGTTGGCTCTCAATTTCTCCAGAGGGGGTAAGAGGTGGGGTGATAGTCCCATCCTGAGCTGGAAGCCTGAGAAGCCTGTCGATGCGTTCCGGGTGTTCATCATGTAGAAACGCACGCGGGGGAGAGCTCGGACCCAGCCACGTTGGTTACGGTCCACCAGAAAACGGAGTGCCTGGATGACTGTCTTGTTTGTCCGTTCTGAGGCACCGTCGGTCTGGGGGTGGTACGCCGTTGACATTTTGTGGGTAATTCCTATCTTCTTCATCAATGTGTCCCAGAATGTTGACACAAATAAGCGGTCCCTGTCCATGACAATCTTGGTCGGAGCACCATTCTCACAATACCACTGGTCAAAGAAAAGTCGTGCGAACTCCTGCGCTGTGATGTTGGAGCAACACAGGATGAGGTGAATGTCGGCACCCAACCGATCAGTGACAGTGGCTAGATAATCGTACCCTTCATCCTCTGGAAGTGGGCCAATGAAATCAATGGCAATGGAAGTCAGGTGGGTGTCAGGTGTTGGAAGGGGGTGGAGGGGGCCAGGGACCTTAGCTGTGCGTGACTTGTTTCGTTGGCACTCAACACAGGAGGGGATATAGGCCCGTTCCAGCTCTTGCTGCATGTTTGGCCAGTAGAAGGATTGGCGTAAGCTTGCATATGATTTGTCACCGCCAAAGTGGCCTAGGAGGTCATGGGCCAGCTGGAACATCCTCTCTCGGACCCCCTTGTGCCGTGGGAGGACCAGCCTGTCATTGATGAAAAGTAAGCCATCATGTTCCCGTAGTCCTAGTCTCTTCGCTTCCTGCTCGTTCTTCAGCATCGTCCGCATCTTCTGCATGAGTGCATCGCCTGCATAACCCTCCTTCACTAACTTCAGAAATTCCATGTCTGACTCCACACTAAAGACAGCAGCTATCAGACCCCTCGAGGTCTCCATTGATCCCACCGTCACCTCATCTTCCACTAGGTCGCGGGCAAACACCGCTGCAAGCCAAACTGGTGAGGTGGGTCTATTTCTCTCATGTGTGTGTCATCAAAAGCTCGCAACAATGCATCTGCAACTGTGTTGCTGTGACCAGGGAGGTAGTGCAGGCTGTAATCATATTGCAACAGGAATTCCATCCACCGAGCTTGACAACAGGACAGATCACGTTGGTGGTTGAAATTGAGCAGGGTCTTGTGGTCCGTGTAGAGGTGTATATGTGACCCCAGCAAATCCGTACGCCATTTCTTGAGGGCCCTTATGATTGCGAGTAACTCCTGCTTGTGTGTGGGATAATGTACCTCAGCACCCACAAGTGGTCGGGAGTCAAACGCAACCGGCTTTGCTGTCTCCCAAGTCTCTCCATAGCTGAGGACTGCCCTGGTGCCTATTGTGCTGGCATCACAAGTGACAAAAATGGCGTTCTTGCCCATGTTGTCATGGTCAATTGTTGTGAGACACTGCCTACTTGTCATGAGCGTCTTTATCCCCTGGAAGGCAGCTTCGTGTCGCTCACTCCATACTGGGAAATGTTTATCATAGCGTTTGGATGTGAGCAGGTATAGTGCTGAGGCAAGTTTGGCAAAATGTGGCACATATTGGCTCACAAACTTGCAGAGGCCAAGGAAACGTTGTACTTCTGATGTTGAGCAGGGGCGGGGCCAGTCCACAATATGCTGGATCTTTGAGGGGTCTGCTTCTACTCCACGTGCTGAGATGTGATGGCCAAGGAAGTCAATTTCGGTGTTAAAGAGTGAGGTTTTTTGGATGGAGCAATAGAGCTGGGCGTCACGTAGAGCTTGTAAAACCTTCTGGCAGTTCTCCATGTGTTCCTCAAAGGAGTTGGACCAGATGATTATGTCGTCAAGGTATACATGGCATATGTGTCCAATGAGGTGACGTAGTGCGTTGGTGACCCAACATTGGTGTGTGGCAGGCGAGTTTTTAAGTCTCATAGGCATGACCATCCACTCATAGAGTCCAAATGGTGTCCGAGTTGCAGTGTATTTGATATCCTCAGGGTGCATGCGTGTCTGGAAGAATGCGTTTGTCATATCTATCTTCCCCCAGATTGAACCCCTGGCACAGTCGGCAAGGATGTCGTCGACACGTGGCAATGAGTATTTGTCATTGACTGTGATCTCGTTTAGGCGCCGGAAGTCTACTACCCAGCAGGGCAGTGCAAGCAGGTCTGCTTTTGGAATGAGAAAGGAGGGAGAGGAGTAGGGAGATGAGGATGGACGTATTCGGCCTGCTGTCAGGTGTTTGTCAATGAGCTTCTTCCATGTAATGCGGTACTTGCGAGGGCATGCATAGGCACGGCTTATGCACATCTTTTCAGAAGCTGTGACTAAGATGCGGTGGTGGACATTGTCTGGGAGAGTGGTCGTGTGAGGGAGGTCAGTAGGGAAACAATCCTTGAATTCGACCTTGAGTTGTTTGTCTGTTGCCTCATATTGAGTCTGGCATGCAACCCTATGTGTGAGTTCTGTGATTTTCGTTTGTAGGAGT
This sequence comes from Macrolepiota dolichaula, assembly GCA_003315915.1. Taxonomy (NCBI): domain Eukaryota; kingdom Fungi; phylum Basidiomycota; class Agaricomycetes; order Agaricales; family Agaricaceae; genus Macrolepiota; species Macrolepiota dolichaula. The sequence goes on from QFDT01001793.1 coordinate 41,279, forward strand.
GCAAATGTGAAGGAGCGTGTGGGTATAGGTATATGTCTCTGTGTTGTACATCGTAGTTCAGCAAGGACAGGTTTCCAATTTATGGTCCATTGGTCATGTAGACTTCGGAGGTCAGAGTGTGACTTGCGACAGGCTTGCGGAGGTGAAAGTGTAGGGATGGGACGTGTAATAGGAAGGGGATTAAGGAGATCATAACCAGACTCTTTTGCAATCACAGAGCGGGTTTCAGCATCAACAACGATTTTATTAGTCACCAAGAAATTCATCCCCAAGATCAGATCAAGATGTAAGTGTGGTACAACAAGGGCCTTGACGACGCGAGCCATCCAGTGGCCATCACAAGAAGTAACATGAAGTTTGACACTTTCACATATGGTGCTCCCTCCCGACATCCCTTCCAACAGACTTTCTATCACCACATGTCGCTGAAGCGGGAACGTGCGGAGGCCAAGGCAGGCCACGAGTTCACTCGAAATCAGTGCTGTAGAAGATCCATGGTCAATGAGGGCCCTGGCTGGGGCGGCAAGTTCTTGATTGCCTTCAACCCAGCAGTCCCACCAGAGATGTGATGGTGAGGGGAGGGGCACATACTCGTCTGCTGCGGAACCAATCATATCCTCCAACACTGCCGACCCGTCTTCCTCCAGGACGGCTGCAACTAAGAGTAGGACAAATGGTAGGCCCTTCCTCTCAAACCAACCCTGGCGGCGTTGCTCAAGCTCTTCCGGTGGGTATGAATGAAGCCAGTGCTGTGCCTTCAGGTTCACATTGTTGCATGACTCCAATACATGATCTGCATATGGTTCACGACACTTGAAACAGCCATAGTGTTCCTGATGGAAGGCACGGCTGGTAGCGTCAAGAGGGGGAGGTTGAGGGAAACCAGGGGGGAGTATACTACGTGGACAAGGGTTGGTATTGGTCTTCACAGTCTGAAAGGTGGCTGGGGCAAGGCGTTGGGTGAGGGGAGCAGCAGCAACCACCGCTGGGGCCTGGGTTTGAGCAGGGGGGGGGTCACTAAGACGGCTGAGCAAAGGGGGGTTGGGATTGGAGATACGGTTGGCAAGAGGTTGCCCTGCAAAACGGTTCATGGTGCATCGCTGAAATAGACTTTGGAAGGACTTTTCTTGGAGGTGGGCTTCTTCCTCAACAAGATCAGCAATACGAGCAACCTGGGCTAGCCAATCATCAAGGTCAGAGATGTTGTCAAGTCTGAGACTATCAGTACGGTCCCGATACTTGTGCTGAATTGCCTCGCTCATGGAACTGTAGATCAAAGAACGGAGCATGGAATCACTGTAGGTGTGTCCACTCCCTCACAACAAATAATTCGCATTCTTGATTTTGGTGACCCAGTCTCGGAAACGCTGTTCTCCCTGTGATTCACTGAGGGCACGGAGGAGGCGGTCCTCCCAACCCAAGGGGAGACAACGATTACGGATTTCCACAAGGAATTCCTCAAAGGTCATGGAGATGAGGGTCTCGCGATGTTCACGTACGTAGGTGCGGAGATCAATATCATTAAAGGTGTGGAGAATCCTTCGAACTTGTTCGTCCTCAGGGACATTTTTGACAGAGAAGTATTGGATACACCCATGCTCGTAGTCATCTAGGATGGCGGGAGTCAAACATCCACATGAGAGGATTGGGGGGGAGTTCATGGAGGTCTGGGCTATCGTTGCATACCCTGAAGCATCAGGTTCAATAGACATGATGGGTGCATCGTCATTGTCTTCAGAATCAGAGGGATACTTTAGATCAGATCCGTGAACAGGGGAGGAGGATACAGTAATGGAAGAGAGTGAGGGGGATTGTCTGAGGTCGGTTCTAGGAGGTGAGGAGGAAGGGACAATGGTGGAGCCTGATTCACACCAGGGATCTTCGTCTGTAGTGTTTGAACGGATACCTAGAAAAGAGAGGAAACTAGCAAGGGCCTGGACAAATCCTGAACGAGGGCGTGGAGCCCGGGGAAGAGGGGTTGGAGATTCGTCTGGGGGAGGTATGGGAGGGGTTGTTTGGGCAGAAGCGCTCAGGTTGAATCGACGGCGAGGTCGGGTGTGGGTAACAAACGGGGCCCACGTACTGGGATTTGGGGAAGGGGACTCAGAAGAGGGATTGAATGGATCGGCCAGGTTGATGGTAGGGGTTTTTAACAGGGTTCAAGGTCGAGGGTTAGACACGAGGAAGGGATTCTGGGGTGCGAGGCTTCTAAGTGCAGGACAAGGCAAGGCAAGGCAAGTATGGGGAAATGATCCCAGGTCAGAACACGGTACCGAAGGGCAGGAACGAGGCAGGATCCAGGGCGTTTTTGTGCTACCAAACGTAATAGGAAGAGCGAGAAGGAGAGAACAGGAACAGCACTATGGTGGGGAGATGGGTAATGTCCCAATGCTGCACTGAAAAAAAAGTGTAAGTCATCACGAGCAATGACTCCACTAGGTTGGACTCCTTGTGTACAAACTCACTCTTCCCAAGACATGGAGAATCCATCCTGTTTTTCACGTCTCCTTGCTCAAACGTCACCAAAAGACCAAGCAAAACAACACTAAACCCAAAGCCAAACCACCAGATATCATTGATGGCCAAGAAGAGTATGAAGTCAAGGATATAATTAACCACCAACTCAACCAAGACCGACTTACTTATCTCATCAAATGGAAAGGTTACCCCAATTCCAAAAATACATGGGAATCTGAACAGCAACTCCTTCCTCATTTGACTGAGATCTTAACCAACTATAAGAAGAAACATTGACTTTAGATTGGATCACAAAAGCTCATATGTCTGACCAAGCAAGCGACCATGCCTACAATGACTATGAACCATTCACAGAATCCCCAACCACTGACCCCTTACCTATCCTGCACAATGACGTTAATGTGCTAGATGGGTAGTATAAGTGAAATTAATATATAAGTCACTAATGTCGCACTGGGTCACTAAGATCACCAATACTAACTACTAGTGTGCTCGTGAACAAGTAGTGAAGGGGAGATAATCAGATAAAGAGATAGGGGTTGAAAGGGTTGTTAGCTAGCGAGATAGTCTCACTAACAGGTCTTGGCTAGCTAGCAGGTAAGCGCTTGCTAACGGGGTAGTTGCTAGATGATGGCAGACAAAGGTTGTTTATTGGAGAATAGTGTTGATTCCTAAATAACAGCTACGTCACTACAGATACCAAGATCAAGAAGTTGCAAGGATAGTTAACAGGCCAGTAGCTAGCTGTACTGTGGTTATACCCTCCCAATCTAGTGAATGTACTGACTTGCACCCTCTTGATACAAACTGCAATAAGAGCTCTAGTGATCATTCATCAATCAACTCGCTAGATCCAATCTATAGGAATTCCCACTAACTCAATTCACTTTCTTAGTCTGAGGTCTCTATTGACCGAAGCTAATCTTTAATTCACACTGGACTAGTCACTTAATAAATCACTTATATATAACCTATCACTAGACAAGCTGGCAAGATTGCTCGCTTAACACACTTGCTAGTGAGGGGTATTTATACATTGCAAGGCTTATTAGGTTACAAATAAAGTAATAGTAAAATATTGGATTATTGGACTGTTGGGGCCCCACTAGCTACCCTATAAGGTTAAGGGTTTGCTAGACCAATCAGAAGCCAACCTAATTATCCCTGATGTGTATCTGTATGGACAGTGCTCTTGTGAGCTATGGTATTTAGCTACTTTCGTTGGTAACTAGGGTCAGTAGCATATAATGATAACCAGCTGGTGTTATGGTCTCAACGACAAACCCTCTACATTGGCTATACAAGTGGCGCCTTGAACTACTTGACATTCCGGACTACGAAAAAGTACTGGGCCAATCTACCTCTCCACACGGAACTCCTCCACCCCCTTGGTATAAGTCCCAGTACCTCAACCACCACCTTTGCCAGGTATGGGATAATTCACTGTTCATCCATATCTATCAGCACGGACTCTACAAGACTACAATTGCTTGGCCCGCACTCACCGGATCCGACAACTACGGAGGGAGGCAGATCATCGGAGATACGTCCTTTACCCACCCGTATCTGATGGGCCGACCCTACAACCTCCGCCGGACTGACTCACCTGTTGATCTTAGTATTAGCCACTTCTCCACATTGTCATTGCCTTCGGATCAAGAGAACTCCAATAGTACGGATTCCGTAGATCCGTCGTCTTCCATTTCACACCAAGCTTCCATTCCCAGAACACCATCTTGTTCCGACATCCCTTCCAATCCCGTTAGCAGTGTTTCATCTTAGTTAGCAATGGACAAAATAGTAAAGACAGAAGTATCTCAAATTGTATAAATAACAGACTATTCTGTAGTTGAAGCTTCAGCTTCAACCTTTTGTTTGTCTCCCTCTTTACTCTTGTCCTCTCTCTCTCTCTCTCTTGAATATAACTTGTTGTTGTATTCCCTCGAGTGAACTTAGCATTCTTTTGTTTGTCAACAGCAGAAGATATCAGTCTCTGTTCAGTACTCCAGGACAACTAGTGTTGTCAGCCAAAGGTGATTGTTGAAGTGATCCTTCAGTGTTGACTAGCCTAGCAGCCATCCTTGTGGTGCCCTCTAGGTGAACCATAACAGCTGGCACCTTGTTATTGGCACTCTGGATGGCTTTGCAGTGCCTCGCAAGCCTGATTGCTTGTGAGGTATTTCCTCGCTAGTTGGCCCTTCCAACATGTGTCTTGGTTTGATTCTGGAGGGTTAACTAGCATGGCTGCGCACTGACTAATTGCTGAGTTTGAGCCATAGCTAGAGTACTATATCTTGAACTGGTCTTGGAGAATTGATTTATTCTAAATAGACTGACGTTGCTAACCGTTTGGAGTGAATAGGGTCATGTTGCTAGACCTCAGAGCCCATTTGCCTTAGTGATTCATTGATCTACTGATCTGGGGCACTATAGATAGTCATAGTAAGACACTTTGAATGGGCTAACAAGACTCTGCTCACTAGATAGACTTGTAGCTAAGGGTATGTTCATCCAAAGCTAATAGTATTACTCCTTGATACCATACACTTTTCTGGTAAAGGGTACTAATGACCGGTCTCTCTAGTGAGGTTCATAGCTAGGTACTATATCACTCCTAGCAAGGGTTCCTTGATGTTACTAACGTCCTAACTAGTGATATTCCTAGTTCCTGTAATGGATTCATGATCAAAATTGTTTTGGCCATAACAACGTCTGGCCCATGGATACCTCCACCCCTGTTCACACCTTCCTTTTCCAGTAACCATTTTCAAGAGCGGTTTACTATACAGTTATATTGCAAAATCTAGTGCACTATGAAGGCCAACAGTGTACATAGGAAAGAAGGCCACAGTTTGAGAAGAATTAGTAGTTTGTTGGGAATGTCCACAAAGAGAGGGAGCTCCCAGGAGTCGTTACATGAGGAGGTAGTCCTGAACAGTGAACCAGGCAGATACTCATCCCCTATGTCAAACTCACTGACACAAAACCTGTCTGGCACTGGATCTGCCATCCACCTCCCAAGAGCCACTTCTCAAGGCCCTTTTAAACCCTCGTCTCCTACACCTTCCATAGGATCTAAGAGAGGATGTGACCCATCCTCCCCCACCCAATCAATTACTAGGAAAGCCTCCCATATTGATCTACATGATGACAACCATTCCAATGCATCATCCCCAAATGGCTCCATCATGTCTGACAACTCAAACCATACAGCAAAAGCGGCTGCAGAAGTTAAGTCTGTATTTGCTAGCACCCACGACAACAATACTATGTCGGATCCTATCTCACAACAACCCTTGATGCCTGCACAACAGTATGCAGTGCATTACCAAGCAAAACCCCTCTTCTCCAGTGTTGTTGTGTGGGCCGACAACATTGCCAAATCTCTACCAACTGCAGGTATGCCACATGTTGAACAGCTGTCCAATATGTGTTGTGACAACCCCAGCACAAACCCTAACCCTACATTAGGGCCAACCCCCCCTCATATTGGAAAACTTGTTGCCAACGGTATGAACTGGTTTACCAACAAAAATAATGTCCATGTTGGAGATGTCCGAGCCATGGAATTTGCTGTAGAGGCAATCAATCAGTGGTTTCACCATATCATCAACAAAAGACTCGACATCAACAGGTCCAGCTTGGGAGACAGGCTTTTCAAACTATGTGAGACAATCTGCAATGAATCAATCAGCAACCTTCCCACTCATTCCAATTGTGTACTGGGAGCCACCAACCTCCAATCCCACATTTTCAAGAAGTGGGCCAATAGGTATAACCTAGCTGCAGCAGTTGAAAGTTGCTGGGGAACCAGATCCATGTTGGACACCAACTTCCCTCCCCTCTCCAACAACCAAACAATCCCTGTCTACATCAATGTAGACCCAATATCCAAGGAGGGTAACCCAAAATTTGAAAAGGAAGTCAATAGCATCATCAACCAGCATGCCCTTGGAAACTTACCAGGCTGTCCCATTATTGTTGACTCTTCACCAGCTCAGACTCCTACACCCAAAGCCAAGGAGAAGGGCAAAACCCCACCTTCCTTTTCCAGTAACCATCATCACCTACTTCGAGAGCGGTTTACTATTTCAACATATTGTGAATAACTAGTGCACTATGAAGGCTGACAGTGTGCAAAAGAGAGCAGGCCACAGTTTGAGAAGATTCAGTAGCACGTTGGGGATCTCTTCAAGGCAGGAGGGATCTCAGGAGTCGTTACATGAGGAAGTACTGGACAGCGAACCTGGTAGATACTTGTCCCCCATAAACTCTCAACCAATCATGCAGCTCCAGACTGGTACTGGGTCTGCTGTTCAACTACCAAGGGCAGCCTCTGAGGGGCCTTTTAAATCAGTGTCTCTGACTCCATCCATCAGGTCAAAAAGAGGATGCGACCCTCACTCTCCAACCCAATCCATCATGCGTAAAGCTTCCAGGATTGACCTTTAGGACAATAATGATTCTATTGCGTCCTCCCCCAATGGATCCACACACTCACAGGATTCTAACCATACTGCTCGTACCACCAATCTCCCAATAAGTGGAGGCACTATCACCCTGGATGCCAATATGTCCCCTCATCTCCTCACTCCTGCGCAGCAATATGCTGCCCATCACCAAGCTCAAGCCCTCCCTTCGAGCATCATAGCGTGGGCTGACAATGTTGCCGATTCACTCCCTCCCCTACTCTCTGCTGCAGGTACGCCATGCCTCAGACACACATCTGACACGTGTTGTGACGACCCCAGTGCCAATACCCAACCAAACCCTAACCCAGAGTTAGGGCCTACCCCACCTCACATCGAAAAACTCATTGCCAATGGAATGAATTGGTTCACTAACAAAGATAATGCCCAAGTAGGTGATGTCAATGCCATCGAGTTTTCTCTTGAAGCCATTGCTGAGTGGTTCAAGCACGTTGTTGACAAACGGCTAGACCTTAGCCGCTCAAATCTTGGCAACAAACTGTTCGACCTATTCGAACTTGTATGTGATGAATGCGTCGGCAACCTCCCGATGCACAGAGAAAAGAAAGTTGGCGCCTACACTGTCAGGTCCAGAGTCCTGAGGAAATGGGCAGATAAGTACATCCTTGGAGTAGCGGTTGAGAATTGGTGGGGTAAAGGTTCAACCTTGGACTTTGATTCACCCCCCCCATCCGACAAACGAATGGTTCCCATTATTGTCAATACATTCAACACCAATGAAGGCAACCCTAACTTCGAGAAAGAAGTCGCTTCCATCATCCAAAATCACGCCTTGGGCAACTCACCTGGGAAGCCCATTATTGTGGACTCATCCCCTGTTCAGACACCTACTCCCAGACCAAAGGAAAAGGGCAAGGGCTGCAACCGCAACCCCACTCCTCAATATCCCATCACTCCTACTCCCAATAGTAACATGGACTTGGAGATCAATGAAAAAGCTGACGTGCAATTGGCCAAAGATATGGCCACAGCAATCAAGTTGAGCAAAGACATTGCTATGGGGGCGCCAGAAAGAGACAGCGAGACTTCCAAAGATGCGAAGACGGGTGGAGGAGCAATGGGCAGAAGGGGCACAAGCAGCGGGGAGACGAGTGGAAGAGTGAGTGGTGATGGGGGAGGATGGAATATTATTGCGACACGTGGTAAGTGAGCGCCACGTCATCAGACACCAGACCAAAGAGGGAAGGGAGGAAAGAACGGTCCGGGCAATCCAAATGAAACCAAACCCACCGAAAGAAAAGTCAATTTCGATCGGTCGGCTGCCCCATCTCCTCCTTCCAGCAGGCCTGGAAGGACATATGCGCAGGCAACGAAAGTAGAACCTACCCTGAACATCCCCCGACATGTCATGGAAAAGTATGCTGATTTACGCGTTATGTTTTCTGATAAAATACGAGATGATATTTACATAATGCTATGAGCGGGAGGGTACAATTTTGGTATGGACGTTTCCACCCCCCCACCACAGAAGAAGGCCCCCTCTTATAGGGATAAGGCTGCCATTCCACCTACTGACCATATCAACAAAATGACCACCCCTCCCAACTCAAACCCCCGCCCCCAGTCATGTCCTACCACGCCAGCCGTCACCCAAGGCCCTTCAAGAAAGAACGTCCTCGTCCCTTTCACACCTTTATTCCACAACAAAATGGTACCCCTCCATCCGAAAGTTGTGGAGGTCATTAATCGTGGCTTCGTACATCACAAGTCTCAACTGAGAGTCGACTTGATGAGAAAGACCCTCAAAACTTTATGGTTCAATACTAACAACGTTGCGACTGACAAGGACCTGACCATCATCCGTAACTGGATGTGCAAAGAACTTCCCTTAGTCACTGACAAAGTGTTCAAAGACGTTACACCACAACTTCCCCAGTCTAAGTCCTTCGTGAGGTTGGAAAACCTCCCCTATTTCAAAGAAGATGGCACTGTCAACACGTCAAACGACATTGCAGCTGTTTTCTATTGCTCCCCTATCACTTCATTCTTGGACGGACTTGCGGGCACGCCCCGGTTCGCAAGAATCTCTCCAAAATCCTCCCTTGCAGCCCTCTATATGGACTTCTGGGACTCTCAGGGTGGCACTAGAGCTCACCTCCTTGTCAACCAAACCATTAATTTCCAGGGATGTACTTGCACCTTCCGAGCTGCGTCCCAGCACACCACCATCCCATTCTGCCTCAAGTGCTCAAACTGGGGCCACACCACCTTCGCTTGCCACCATCGCAATCCCAGATGTCCAATCTGCGGCAGCCCCCACAAACGACAATTCCACCGTCAACTAGCGTGGTGTTGCCAACCTAAAGGAAAGGATAATGACAAATCCACCTGGGTCCCTGGCACAGCAGCTGGCATGCCGTGCCCTCACCTCCAAGACTTCTGTTGCCTGAACTGCAATGGTGAGCATAATGCAGATAGCGAGAAGTGCACATTCTTCTGCAACCGCTACAACAAGGCGTGGCACCAATGTAAAGCCGCTGAACTTCAAGACGCTAAAATGCACCTCAACTTCAACACTGAAGCCGTTTATGCATAAATACACCAAAACCCATCCAAAGTCTGACCACCGATCCCCGAAAGGGAGTAGTGAGGACTCTAAACCCATCAAGGACTGGTTTCTTTCCCATTTGAACTTCCATTTCCATAATGTTGCACGATTCTGGCCTCTAACAGAGGCTCTGCTTAATTCTCTGGACATTGCCCACATTCATGTTTTATGCTTGCAAGAACCTCCCTTCCGACATGTTCGTAACATACCGTCTACCAAACTCTCTGAAGGAGAGGAGTTACATGGTTTTCCTATCCACAAAGACTGGATTGCAATTCATTCTAACATTCCTAACCCAAGAACTCTGACATATGTCAGAAGCTCTATCTCTTCACTCCTTCCTCGCGTCCACACTGACATTTTATCTTCCACTGACTTTCAATTAATTTCTTTTTCCACTCCAGCACATGTTTATGCACTCAACTGCTACTTTGACGCTGAAGGCGCCTCACAACAATTTTTTAACGCTCACCTTGAGCGTCTAGAGAAACTCAATATCATAGTTGCTGGCGGCGACTTCAACCTATGGTCCCCTATGTGGGATCCAAACCAAACCCATAATGTAGCCAAAGCGGACGAATTAACTGATGCCATGGCGACGCTTACCCTTCACAGATCCCCTCCCACCAACCCGGGCCCAACCCACTTTCCTTTTGACCAGAGGAAAAAATCCACTGTTATTGACCTTGTCTTCGCTCAATTCCACAATGACGACGCAGTCACTCATACCATTGCCAATGACATGCAACTCTCCTCTGACCACTCCCCGCTACACATCAAAGTCAAGATCAAAACAGTCATGCCCACCATCAAACACAAGGGCATCACAAAGGACAGCAAAGAAGAATGCAAATTTCTCAAAGAAGTATCAAATTTTTCAACCTCACTACACCCACACTAGCGTCACACAACAACGTCATTAGATATTCACAGGAGCTCAAGGCAATAGTCAATAAGACATGGAACAAACACGCCAAGGAGATTCGCATCACGGTGCGGTCTAAACCCTGGTGGAATGGTGAATGTAAAGAGGCGCTGGACAGATTCAAGGAGAGGAAGGGAAACGTGAGGTGGATGGTGTTCAGGAGAGCATGCAGAAAGGCAAAGCATGAGTTTTTTGATGACAAGATCCAGGAGATCTCTGTTGACAAGCAGTGGCCGTGGGATCTGATGGGCTAGGTCAAGGACCGCAACCTCCCCCCGGTACAATCTATCCTTTATAACAACCACCCGTGCAATGATCTAGACCAGTTATGGGCTGGGCTTGACGGTACTTACAATTTGGCCGCTAATCACAGTGTAGACCTTAACACAGTGGACTCACTCCCTCTCCAACCCACCAGATCTTGGACTCCAATATCAGTCAAGGAAATTGAAGATGCATTGCAACCATGCTCAAACACGTCAGCTCCAGGTCCAGATCATCTTACCTGGCACCACCTTAAATCCATTTTCTCGTCCAACCAAGTGCTCAAAACCATCCAAGCGCTCGCCGATAGTTGTGTCACCATCTCCATGTGGCCGGAATACTTCAAGGACTCGACCTCGGTCATTATCCCTAAACTGAACAAACCCCACTACACCACTCCGAAGATGTTCCGGCCTATCGTACTCCTCAACACTATCGGTAAACTCATTGAGAAAGTCATATTGACCTGTCTCCAGTTCAATGCGTCACGCCTCGACCTTGTTCACCCTCTCCAATTCAAAGACTCATACAACACTCCACCAAAGATGCTGGCGTCTATCTCACACACAAAGTATGTCGAGGCTGGAAACACGGCCTCAAAACAAGTATCCTCGCCTTCAATGTTGCACAATTTTTCCCTTCTGTCAATCATTCTTTATTGGCTCGCATTCTCGATCGGCATGGCTTCTCATCCTGTCTTGTTCAATTCTTTTCTAATTACCTTTCTGATCATTTCACCTCCTATTCTTGGAACAATCACTCCTCCCCTAAGTTCCCTGCCTCCGTTGGTGTTGGACAAGGATCTGCATTGTCACCTATCCTCACCTCTCTATTTCTCTCTCCCTTTATGTACTGGTTTTCTAATGATCCTCGGTGTAAAATACTTTCCTTTGTGGATGATGGACTTATTGTTGTTCAATCAGAAAAGTTTTCTACTAACGCTCTCTTACTATCACAGGTCTACTCCTCTTGCTCCTCATTCCTTACCTCCATGGGCCTCGTTCTTGAACATGACAAGAGCAAAGTCTTCCACTTCTCCAACCGACCTTGGGCCGAACCTAACCCAGACGTCACGCTCCAACACAGTGATGGCACATTCCTGACGCTCAGCCCTAAGCGCTACATCCGGTACCTTGGTTTCTATCACAAATCCTGATGCTTACCTAAGCTCAGTATATAAGCAAGGGGACAGCAGTCTTAGATAAGCAAGTAGAAGCAGTGAAGAGATCAAGAGATCAGATAAGAGGTAAGGATAAGACAGGCTGAGCTGTAGACAAGTTGTTAAGTCTGGGTCCTACAGACACCAGACAGCTAGTTTATATACACAGAGGACTAGGACCTGAGACACTACCAGATGACCCCAGAGACTCTAGTCCTTACTAATTACATGGAGAAACTAATATCTCCTAGCCAATGGCATAAAACCCTTACTGATTGTTAACAATGACACCATATGACAACATAGATAAAGATCTTATCTTACTGATCGTTCCAGAACCCTCTAGAACAATGAGGAGTGATAAACTACAGATGGCACAGATAATCAACACATGATACAGATAATAATGATCGGCGCGTAGCTCCTGAACGGATGCACGCCCCGCGACGTCCCGGGTATTGTCAGAATGCGACGGACGAGGGCTTTCCAACGGTACTAAGTACGAGGTAAACGGCCCAGTATTCGGCGAGATATAACGTAAACAATGTATCCTGCCAAACCTGTGACAGTCCCTATTTTGACCAGGCACTCACGTTCAAGGAACATGTGCGCTACTACACAACCAAATCTCTCTCAACCGTCAAGTGTTTACGTCTGCTTGGCAACTCGGTGCAAGGTCTTTTGCCTTTACAAAAACGTCTTCTCTATAGGTCATGTGTTGTCCCTGTAATGACATATGGCCTCAAGCTTTGGTTCTATGATGGCACCCATAATAAGGCGCGAATTGACATCCTAAATAAAACCCAGCGCTCTGTGGCCATTTGGATTACAGGCACTTTCTGTACCACCCCCCAAGGCACCACCGAATCCATTGCTGGACTTATCCCCCTCCACCTCCACCTGCAAAAACTTACCAAACGTTGCGGCACGCGCTTCCACACCCTCCCCCACAATCATCCACTCAAACTCCTTACACAGGATGAAGATCTGGACAAAGCAAATATCAAATCCCCCACCGTCAACTTTCTGCGTGACAGCGCATCAGTCATGGACACTTTCAAGCGCTTACACCCAAGCGCTCAACCTGGTATGTGAGTAGTTGATCATTTCTCTTCTTATCAACTTTCTTTCAAACACTGCCCACACGCTTCAGATGATGATCCACAAGCTGTCCGCCAATATCTCGAAGAGGCTAGTGAGGCTCACAATCATGCTCTCTTTTCTTCTTCTTCACTTCTTCTCTCAATGGATGGCTCTTGTCTGGTTAATTCCTCTAACAAAATGTACAGACAGGGCTACAGCCCTTTTTCACTTTCTTTGTTATATTCCCTTGGGGTAATCGTGTACTATAATATCCACCCATTCCTATCAGTGCCCCGCTTGTCATGGACCCGCTACTTCTCTACCTGCAATTCTTACATTGTCTTACTCAGCTGCTACAACAGACTCTTCAATAGGGATACACCAATAGTATATATACACCTAGATACTCTGCTGTATTCCTTACGCTTTACCAACTTGTTGATTCCCCTTCTCTTCTCTCTCATCGCCCTCAAGTCTTCATCACTTGTTGCAACCTGAGTTGATCACTTAGGAAGGTCATAACATTCTTCTACTTCCGCTTTTATCCTTTTTGATTCTTCAATTTTTTCCCCTGTTAAATCTCATGTTGTGCCTTGTGGACATGTACTCTCTTTGGACTCGGAATTGTATGCTCTCAGGCTCAGTCTCCTTCCTTCTCTTTCCTTTTCATCTGATATTGCATGCTCTTCAAACCATAATATTACCCATATCTCTATATTTACTGACTCCATTTTGTGTGCTAAACGTCTGTTTGATTACAGCGCCCACAGTGCACATCAAGATGCCCTCGCTATCGCTGAACCCCTCCATTTGTGGCTCTCCATCTCCCCTTCCCACAAAATCACCTTTTGGGACATTCCCTCATTGCTCAAGTGGTTGATCCACCACCAAGCCCACAAACTCACCAAGTCACTGCGAGTATCATGCGTCCCTCATTGTTCTCGATGCTCACTTGGCTTCATATGAAAATCATGGACCAATCGCTACTTGTGGCTGTGGCAATACCATCACACCTCAAACAACACTTCATTTTTTTTTTTTTTTTTTTTAAATCCGAGTTTATTGTCGTAGACTAAGTACAACAAATGGGCGCACAATAGCAGTCCCAAGGGTGGCCAGAGCCTAAAAGTCCGAGACAATATCTACACTACTGTGCAGACTAAGAAGTAAGAGAAACACGCCTCAACACGGCATGTGAAATGAGAATGAACCCAGCCACAAACAAAACCAAAACGATACAGCAACAAAAACAAAAAGAAAACAACCGGTGCCATAAAGGTAACGCACCAGAAGAGAAACCTCCTCAAAAGAGTGGAAAATTACCCTGCGTAGCTCAGGGCATCGTCATCATTGCTGAATACACCACTCAGTGAATTGTCATCTTCAATCTCCTCAGGAATGGGGATGGGGGGGTTAGGGACAGGACACATGCAGCAAGGCATGCGGGGCACGGAAGTGGATTGTCCGGGAGTACCGGACCGAGATCGAGATGGGGCAGAGGCCTTCTTGCTTGCCGCATCCCGTGTGTACCGACCACGGATCCAATTGCGGTCGTAGCGGTGGCGCCAGAAGGGGCACCGTTTGTCATCCGCAGCGTGTTTAGCGCCGCAGTTGAGGCATGAGAAGATGTGGGGACAAGCCACGCCAGCGGGGGTAGGGGGAATAGGGGGGTGGGCAGCAGGATTGCCCTTGCAGCAGCCAGCCATGGAGTAATGAGAGTCCTTCTTGTGAGGACCCTGGCATGTAGGACAGGCGGAGGAGGGGTGGCCCCATTTCCAGCATTGTTGACACTGGGGGGTACTGGTGTGGGCCTTGGCACCACGGATAGGGCAGTCAGCTCCGTTGAGAAGGAGCCGGCGGTTAATGTAAGAGGAGGTGCGGGTGCCTTGCTGCATGTCGATCAGGTTGATCCAGAGCATGCTGGTATCAGACTTGGGGGTGTTCCATACAAATCGCATGTGCAACATGTGTGAGGGGTTAATAATAGACAAACGGAGCTCAGCTCGCAATTCATCAACGGAGGGGGGGACGCTGTGGCCGGCCTTGTAGAAAGGGACATCGATGACCTTGATAAAAGACTTCGATGCCGGAAGGGAGAGACCATGTCAAGGTCAGCGTCTGTAGGGACAACGGAGGTGGCGCAGGTGACACCGAATGGAGAGAAACATGCCGAGTCCACCTTCAAGGTAGACTTGGCATGTACAAGCACAGCGTTGCACAAGTGTATAAGCTGGGGGAAAGAGAGGGAAGCCAGGGACATGGCCCGGCTGTTGACTGAGACGTAGAATTGGCAGCGAGTAGGGCGGCGAGTAGCGTAGTAAGGGTGCTTTGCAGGGCGCCTGCCTGAGACGGGCTCCTGGGTTGGAGCAGGGTTGGCACGAGGAGGGGGCGGTGCGGACACGTTGGGAGGGCGAGTTGGGCTGGAGGAGTGGGCCGCAGCATTCGCATAAGATTTTCTGACACGAGGTGTGCCAGTGATGGGTTCCTCGACACGCACCTTGGGGTGTGGAGGGGGTGCAGTTTGAATGGATGCCTCGCTGAGGGAGCGAGGCGGGGGAAGCATAGCCACATCCTCAACATGAGGCAGAGGTGCAGCAGGTGGGGAGGGAGGAGATGGCGTAGCGTCGGGGTAGTGGGTGAGGAGGTCAGCCCATGGTTTGATGGCCTCCCGGAATTTCTTGAGTTCATTGGCAGAAGCCCCTAAGAGCAGCACCTTGAGAACATCAAAGCGGTCAGACGACTTGTGCATAAAATGAGCGTAGTTGTCGAGGGTGTTGTCCACGTAGGACACGTCTTCTTCGTCATCTTCAGGTGCCTCCTTAGAGGGCTTAGCCATCGAGTCTGAAGAAGGAGGGGAAGGGGAAGACTGTCTGGAAGATACCAGGACAATTGAAGTGGTAGAGGTGGGCTGAGCAGGAGTTGCAGCAGCGGAAGGGGTCAGAGGCCCAAGAGAGGGGTTCTTCCAACGCGCGTAAGCCTCCATGTAGTCGAGGACGTCGGAGTAATCTCCACAACGTGGTTCAGAAGTGTTGTCCCACTGGAGCAGGACGGGACTGGCAATGTGAGTGGGTGTTTCACTCACGATGTTTGTAATATTCATGGCCGCAAGCTCACGTTGGACAACAGAGCAAACAGCCTCGGGGAGCGCATAGAACGGGCCAGCGCAAATAATTCCCTTGACACGATCATCTTGGTTGATCGTGGCGAGAAAGTTTTCAGTGCATTGTGAGAGCTTGGGGCCCTCAGCAGCAGCGGGCGTATACTTAGAACGCAATTTTCGAGGCATAGTGTATATTCTCAACAATGTTCACCCCAATGTCCCAAAAGGGAAGGTAGTGGTACAAGGTCAAGAAGGGATTGAACAACACTTCATACCGAGGGAACAACTTCCTCAACCTCCTGGGATCAAACAATAACCCCGTCCTACCCACTTACGCCAACGGCAGCTCATGGCTCACACAAGACATGACGCCATCTCTAGCCGCGCACCTTATGCGCTGCATTTCCAACCACGCACCTATTGGTACATACTGTGCGCGCTTCTTCCCAGACGCCCCCACATTGTGTCCATGCGGCCACATGCTGGAGACACGTGAACATATTATCCAAGACTGTCTGCAGTTCACACAGCTATTTTCCAACGGGCATTACAACAACTTGGCGTGGCTGATTAAATTCCTGGACAACAACCCCTTGGCGTTTGCATTCCCTCCTGATGATGGAGACCCTCAATGGAGAGAGATAATTTGCAACTGAGCCCTACAGAGGCGGGATTGGCAGCAAAACTTCGTCGAAGATGTGCACTAAAGCGTTGGACATCGGACTCACAGTTAGTATTTCATACTTTCCCATTTCTTCTTGTGGCGGCAGTTATAGGGGATTAGCAAAACCTTCTTCTGCCCCCTCCACATTCCTGGATATTGCTTTCCTTCTTTGTTGTTTCTGTTCATCAACTTCTGCTTTGTTATTGCGGTTGGCGCCACTTCTCACCTTCACATTCAGACTACTAGTTTAGTTTTCCTCTCTCCCTTGACTCGACTTGCTTTGCTTGTCTTGTTTCGGACATGTAGTCTGTCATCTCCTTCTTCTGTTCTGTGTTTGATTGTGTTCCTGGATTTGGCCTTGGGACTGCTATCACGCACCTGTTTGTACTTAAGTAGATCTTAGTGCAATAAAATTGGATT
>QFDT01001794.1:0-10101 GCA_003315915.1 Macrolepiota dolichaula
CCAGGTTTTGGGTTGTTCCATCTGCGTTGTACACCATTCTCGGGTTTTCTAGTGGTGTTGTGGGTAGTTGTAGTTCCTTTGCCGTTCGTCTGCCGATGCATGTGTCTGTGCATCCCGAGTCGATGATTGCTTCGACCTTTTTTGTTCCTGTCTTGGTCGTTATCGTTGGTTCAATCAGAAGTTCTCGTGCTCCTTTTCTTCTTTGTGGGATAACGTATGATTTAGAAGAAAAGTTAGATACATGGGGTCTCGATTTCGCACTCAATCGGACCCTTCGACAAAACCCTGTTTGTTGTCTTCTTCGTCATTCTCTATTCCCCTGTTCTGGGATTTCTTTGGTGCTCTGCAGTTCCTGGCAATGTGTCCTTCTTTTCCGCAGTTGAAACATCCTCCTCTTTTCCTCTTCGGCTTCCTGCACTCCTTTGCAATATGTCCGTTGATGCCACAGTTGTAGCATTTGGGTCCTCTGGATTCTTGTCGTCCTATCTCCATGGGTTGACCCATCCCTCCGTATGTGATGCCGGATGTGGTGTGTCTGTCTCTAGACTCTGTTGATTCGTATCCTTTCCCAACTGATAATATCGCCTTGACCCATTCGTCGTAGGTATGGGGCATTCCTTCTGCCGGATATCCCAATATGGTCTTGATTATGTCTGGTCGTACGTTCCTTTTGAGCAGGAAAAGTGCGTGTGCGTCGTCTGTGCGGGCTTTGATCTTGAGTACCCTGAACTCTACAAGGTAATCGGCGGTGTTCTTGTTCCTCTGCTTGAACGTCTCGATTTTCCATTCCGCTTCTGGTTGTTCCATGTGGTCCCCGAATGTGGATACCATCTCTTTCACGAATTCGTCCCAATTGACTGTGTCATCCTTGCCTCCCAACTGTGCTAGTTTCATCGAGGCGAATTGTCCGGCTGTCCCTCCTCTGAGGCGTGCTAATACTGCTGTGGCCTTGTCGTCGGCCCCTTCGATCCTGTTGAACTTTAAAAATAGCAAGGTGGCTCTCCACCAATCTTCGAATTTATTCCTGGTTCCATCAAAGAACCCTGGCTCCGGTACGAGCGATTTTCCGTGGCCTACTGCGGGCGCTGCTGGTGCTATTTCTTGGTCGGACATTTCTTCGCTGTCTGTGTCTTCGCTTTCTGCGTCGTTGCTTTCTGTGTCTGGTGGTTCGTCGGCGTTATCGTTGCCCGGTAATTCTTCGTCGGAGAATTCTTCCTCGGTGGTTTCCTCTTCCGATGAGGTCTCTTCTTCAGAGGTGGTCTCCTCTGCTAATGCTGGTGTCGGTTCTCTGGTCCTGTCTCTAGAAGCAGGTCCACTAAGGCTCATACACAATGGCCTTCTTCTGCAATGTGAGTTGTAGACGCTTTACCAAATGTTACGACCTTCCTAAGTGATCAACTCAGGTTGCAACAAGTGATGAAGACTTGAGGGCGATGAGAGAGAAGAGAAGGGGAATCAACGAGTTGGTAAAGCGTAAGGAATACATCAGAGTATCTAGGTGTATATATACTACTGGGGTATTCCTATCGGAGAGTCTATAGTGGCGGCTGAGTAAGTGTGACGTCGTAGCTGAGTAAACTGTGGAGTAATCGCAGACTGAGAAGTGGCGGAGAGATAGGTCCTTGACAAGCGGGGCGATGATAGGAATGGATGGGTATTAATGTACACGATAGCCCCAAGGGAATATAACATTGGGGCAATCATGTACTATAATATCCATCCATTCCTATCAACACCCCACTTGTCATGGACCTGCTACTTCTCTACCTGCAACTCCCTACATTGTTTACTCAGCCACTATGTCACTACTTACTCAGCTGCTACTACAGACTCTCCAATAGGAATACACTAACAGTATATATACACCTAGATACTCTGTTGTATTCCTTACGCTTTACCAACTTGTTGATTCCCCTTCTCTACTCTCTCTTCGCCCTCAAGTCTTCATCACTTGTTGCAACCTGAGTTGATCACTTAGGAAGGTTGTAACACTTCTCAATGTAACAATGGAGGGGTTGTCTCCTGAACTTGAGTGATGCGCAAAGCTTCCAGGCAGGTGTTATATGGTAAGTCAAATTGTCAATGAAGACAATTGAGGGAACAGATTTGCAACATTGAACAATATTGATGAGAACATGCTGGTTAACAACAATACTAAAGCTAGGGTACACAGTACACAATGCTTCAGTATATGAGTCCATATTAACATTTGTCCAAACTAATCAGTACACAAATACAAGGTAAATAGAGTCTGCACATCAAGATCCAATCCCTGACCCTTTCACCAAGGTGTCACTATCTTTAGTGCATGCATAATGTCACAGATTTGGCAGAATACATTGTTTACATTATATCTCACTGAATACTGGGCCGTTTACCTTGTACTTAGTACCGTTGGAAAGCCCTTGTCTATTGCATTCTGACAATACCCGGGACATCACGGGGCATGCATTTGTTCAGAAGCTATGTACCAATCATTATTATCTATGTCATGTGTTGATTATCTGTGCCATCTGTAGTTTATCACTCCTCATCATTCCAGAGGGTTCTGGAATAATCAGTAAGATAAGATCTTTATCCATGTTGTCATATGGTGTCATTGTTAACAATCAGTAAGAATTTTATGCCATTGGCTAGGAGATATTAGTTTCTCCATGTAATTAGTAAGGACTAGAGTTCCTGGGGTCATCTGGTAGTGTCCCAGGTCCTAGCCTTCTGTGTATATAAACTAGGCTGTCTAGTGTCTGTAGAACCCAGACTTAATAACCTGTCTACAGCCTAGCCTGTCTTATCCTATCTTCTATCTGATCTCTTGATCTCATCTCATCTCTCACTTGCTTATTTAAGACTGCTGTTCCCCTGCCTCTATCTTGAGCTTAGGCAAGCATCAGGATTTGTGATACATAATAAGGAAACTCAGCCTTTGACCAATCAGACAAGTAGAAGAAGGGAGACACAGCTCCTAAGAATGATGGTGACAAAAATAGACAGAGGAGATAGAAAGGTAGGACAAGTCCAAGACAATGAGGAGAAATGGCATACTATTACAAGATGAAGAGGACAATTGTAACAATTGGGAATGTATGTGAGTAATGCAATGCAGCAGGGTGATTGTAATGCCCCTGCCATGTTCCAGCAATTGATAACCATAATCTTTTGCAGTGCAACAAGAATATATGTCCATGTTTACCTGGACAATATATTTATATATTTCAAAACTATTAAGGAGCACAAGAGGCATCTTGAAGTAGTGTTTTCTTGATTGAGGGAACAGAACCTGTTTGTAAAAACAAGTAAAGTAGAACTTTATGCAGACTGAATAGACTGTCTTGGTTACAAGATTGACAAGGAGGGAATTCACCCTGACTATGACAAGCTAAAGCATGTCTGGTCATGGAGAACATCTCACAATTATAATAATATCCAGAAGTTTGTAAGGCTGGTCATGTTATGGTTCAGCGGGCTCCTAAACCTAAGTTAGAAGGCGCCTAGCTAATTAAGGATCAAAATCTTTAACCAGCCTGCTAATAGGTGAATTGGCAAAGTTACAATACCAATGTATAGTAAGCAACAGATAATGTTGAAGCATTGCAGTTATCAGTTCTTAACTTCAGAATATTAGAAGTTAAAGTTGACCAATCTTGAATTAGACATGTTACAGTAGTAATAACAGAAGAGAATCAAAAACTTGGAGTTTTTAATCCTGTAATCTATGCCTATTTATACAAGTCCAAAGGTCCTTGTACTACTGTATATATGAGTCATTATAGTCTGTTCTGAGTCATTGATTGAAGAAGAGGAACTAGTAGTACACTACAGAATGTCCAATGAGTCAGTTTGTATCTAAGATGTAGTCCATGATCTACTATTGTGTTCTATCTACTCTGAATCATCATTACCAGAAGCAATAGAACATTTGGACAAGGTGGGGAAGCCCATGGAGGACTCCTGAGTCATAGGCACTGTGGAAGAAGACAAGGAAGCTGAGAAAAACAAGGCTGAGGACAAGAGATTGTAGGAAATGATCTTCAAGGACATCTCCTGATAATAGGAGGCAATGGCACAAAGTGTAACATCTCCTGTGTTGACAAAGCAGCATTAGTGCTAGGTCATGCTCTCATCACATATCACATCACATAATAGCATAAGCGCTATCATGGGTGCTCAGACCAGATCATTTGCTCTTGCCATACATTGACAATAGAAGCATTGATCACACGAGGCCATATGGAATGAATACCTGCATGCTTCCATTATGCTACTTATTAATAGATCAATAGAGTAGCTGATGTCTCTCCAGTCTTCCGCTGTAAATGTAGATGTTAGCATAGTATGTAGTATGTAGATACCCTGGACCCTCTATGATATATAAGGGCCTTAGATTAGTCCAATTATGATAACTTTCCTGCTCTCTCTTAACCCACTCTCACAAGCACAACTCTTAGCAAGCTTTAACCAGTAAGAACACTAGCAAGGCAAGTGTTTTTCCTATCGTACACTACCATGCATGCTTATCATACGCTTTGCTTTCAACAGGTTATGGGCCCTGGTTAGCCTATACAATATGTGAACCTGCATGTGTGCATCCAGCCTTTGGCTTACACTGCACTGCAATCCCTGCACATTGAGGATACACCAATTAGCCTTATTGAACTGGTGATAATTGTCCTTCAGGCTCGGATCAGACAAGTTTACCAGTCCCACTACTCACTACCCTGGGTTGTATGCTATCAGTGGTTCATAGCTCATTGGAAGTGTTCATCCGCTCACAACTTGATGCTTACAAACCTTGCTTTATGCAAATCACAATGGCCTCTACTGTCATCACCAACCTCCCCATCCTCAACAGTGCCATTGACTATGGTAATACAACGTTGGAGGATACCTCAACCATCTCACAATGACCTGCCCCAACCTTGGCATGGTCACCCTTGGTTGTTATAGACCCAGGAACTCACGTCCTAGTTTCTGAGGGACAGAACCTTCTCAGAGTCATCTCTGGGCACACCTCTGATTACAGGCTCACGCCTCTCCCCCCTGTCTACAATTGTGAGGAGCTTAATGTGGTTCTACAACGAGCCATGCATGCAGCTCCCTACCACCACATAATCAGAGACGGTGAAGTTCTTAGCATGTATCCAATGTGCTGGATGGCAGCCATTGAGAATGGATGGTGCCCCTATCCGGTCACAGATAATTGTACAACCTGGCAACATCCATACATGTTCTATGATGAGCAGGAACTTCCTAGAGTTCTTGCTGTGCTCATTGAGTCAGGAGAATACAGGCATCACTATCCGTCGCAGCCTTGGCTGTTCGACAACTTGTCCAATGCTTCTTTTGACTCCTCAGAAGATGTACCACTCTGTGCTATTGCCTCCTATTACCAGGAGATGTCCTTGGAGATTGTTCCCTACAATCTCTCATCCTCATCCTTGTCCTCCTTGGCTTCCTCATCATCCTTTGCAGTGCCTACACCTCAGGAGTCCTCCACGGGCTTCCCCACCTCGTCCAAACGTTCTACTATCTCAGGTAACGATGACTCAGAGTAGATAGAACGTTATAGTAGATCATGGACTATGATTTATATACAGACTGACTCATTGGATGCTCTGTAGTGTACTAGTAGTTTCTCTCTCTCAATCAATGACTCGGACGGACACTTATGACTCATATATACAGTAGTACACAGACAGCCTCTGGACTTGCATAAATAGGCGTAGACTACAAGATCAAAAACTCCAAGTTTTTGATTCTCTTCTGTTGTAACTTAACTGTTACCCGTCTAATCCAAGATTGGTTGATCTTAACTTCTAATCCTATGAAGTTAAGGACCCATAGCTGCAACGATTTAACGCTATTGGTTGCTGGCCATACTTTGGTATCGTCACTTCGCCAATTCATCTATTAGCAGGCTGGTTAAGGATTTCAATCCTTAATTAGCTAGGCGCCTCCTAACTTAGGTCTAGGAGCCTGCTGAACCATAACATTGGTGCTGTCATGCATGGCACTATTACATGCATCCCCAATCCCCATCCAGTTGTCTTTGATGATCAGGGCAACACCATTTGTGCCGCCAGCATTATGCTCACACCAGCGTAGATTGCCTTGCAAAACGAGTGGGATATGGTTGATTGAAATGCCATATTGGCCATCACATGGCAACTAGGGAAGGAGATCCGCTGACATTCCTTTGACACAAGTTGAGAACTCTGGGATTCCCTCAGGAATTGCTTTGGTGGCTTTACAGTCACTTCTGTATTCCAGAACATTGCTTGGCTTTAGGACTTCCAATTCTTGGGCATGGCTGATCCCACCACAGAGATTGCTGCCTGGACCAATAAAATTAATGTGTTATCCATGCATAATCTTGATATTGACAAAGCTGTCCAAGCATGCTGGCTCATCCAGTGGATCTCTCCCACATGGGGTCATGTAAAACAACAATTAACCTTTGAATACTCCCAGAATGTCCTCTCCCTAAGTATAGGGATCATTGCCACTGCCGTCTGTCAGGCTTTTGACAATATGCAACAAGTGCAGGCTCACACTGCCTGCTTCTCTGGAGTTTGGAACCATGGTTTAAACCCAAACTGGAACTGCCAACAAGGCAGTAATAACCAGGATGGATGCTCTATGGCTGTTGGATTCTGGTGCCTCACAGCACTTCACACCATATCTAGACAACTTTACACAGTTAGACCAATTGGTCAACTACAGATTTGTAACAACTGCATCCAAGAAGCTCCCCATTATGGGTTGAGATACTGTCATCATGTAACATCATGTGAACAGGAAAAAGAAGATCAGCTGTATTTGGCTAGTCTACTATGTTCCCAAGTTTGTATCATGGCTCCTTTCACTCAGCACATTCTTAGCCAAAGGCTTGAAAGTTGAAGACAATTAAAGAAGGACGACCCTCTTTACACCTCAAGGCAATGGATACATGGAAGCAGTACAGTGACAGAACAGTGTGACCATCCATTATGTCCACATGCACATCATGAATAACCACACCTATGGCATGTCTGTAACTTTAGATGCCTCAACTTACAATCTCTGGCACCATTGACTTGGACATCTGTCTCATGACGTCCTCCAAAAGGTCCAAGAACATACCCATGGCATTGCACCTTTTACTCCTAGGGGTACCAATGTTTGTGAGGGGTGCGCTCTTGGTAAGCTGCACCAGAAACATTCTCCACCTGTCAAATTGACTGCAAAATGTTATCTTGAGGTTATACATTCAGATCTTATGGAATCTCCCACCCTTTCATATCACAAGTACAAGTGAGTAATAACCTTTGTTAATGAATATACCAGCCATGCAATTGTAGTGTTCCTTTGCCACAAATCTGAGGTGTTAATTGCCTTTGCAAACTTCATGGCATCTGCCAAGAATGCATATGGCAAGATCAAACACCTTCACACTGATAATGGAGGCAAATATTCATCTGAGGTATTTAAGAAATTCCTCTCACAACAAGGTATTGAGCATACAATGTCTGCTCCCCATATTTATCAGCAAAATGGTTGTGTAGAGTGGTTTAACTGCACTATACATGAAAAGAGTGAAGCAGTGCGATTACATGCAAACTTCCTGGAATTTTACTGGGAATTTGCTGTTCAAACCACAGTATATCTCTATAATCGCACACTGATGCACCAATTAAATTGGCAGACAATCCAGGAAGTCAGGACCAGCATTAAGCCGGATCTGCAACAACTAAAAGTATTTGGCTGTGGTGCTTTTGTGTATATGCCACCCAAAAAGCAAAAATCTAAACTTAGTCCACACTTGGAACCAATGCTTTTCATTGGTTATAGTGGTAACACAAACTATAAGTTTATGCAGCACACAAAAGACAATGTGATCTTAAAATCACCCACAGCCATATTTGATGAGGATTGGTTCCCTAAGAAGCTAGTAGATGCAACCTGCCATAAAGAGGTAATAGAGCGTGGCAGTCTTCCTCTGTCATTATGCAATAATGATGGAAATAGTTCCAATGACACCTCTCCCCCACCTCTGGAAAATCCTGGGATTGGTGCAGTGATGCTGAACATTCCAGTTCCACCTATGCCTGTGCTACCTCCAGCACATCCTCCTCCTCCACCACTGGCACGCAAACCCACTCCACCTGCACTGGGATCATCTCCAAGATCTTCACCAAGAGATCCCCCTCCTGCTCCTCAGCCTCCATTGAACAACTGGCAAGCTCCAGATTGTGTGCCAGAACCCTAGCTCCAGGAACCATGCAGATCTATGCGTGTTTTGCAACCACCATTGTGTCCTGGCAACATGTATGGCAAAAGGAGAATTCCGTCTCATATCATCTGTGACTACGGATGCAAAGGTGAATGAGTTCCTCCACAAGAGCAACTTGTGCACCACCATGCTTTCCAATGGCATGGTGCATGTCCACCTGCTCAAGATTTTGCACCTGAACAAATTGCAGAACAACATGCACATATGTATTGGCAGCATATTGAGCAAGGGTTTTTACCTGTCTTTCCAGATAAGGAACTGGCTAATGCCAAAGAACCTATGGACAAAGATGCCCTAATTGCTAGACTAGTGAAAGAAGAGGGGCAAGATTTGATTGACTTTCTTTGTGCAAAGTCGGCGGAAGTGTTATGATTGTCCTCTTCATCTTGTAAGAGTATGTCATTCCTCTTTGTTGTCTTGGACTTGTCCTGCCTTTCTATCTCTCATGTCTATTTCCATCGCCATCATTCTTAAGAGCTGTGTCTCCCTTCTTCTACTCATCTGATTGGTCAAAGACCAAGATTTCTTATTATGCATACACTGTTATGGTCTCGACGACGAACCCCCTGCATTGGTTATACAAGTGGCGCCTCGAACTTCTCGACATTCCGGACTACGAAGAAGTACCGGGCCAATCTACCTCTCCACACGGAACCCCTCCGCCCCCTCGGTACGAGTCCCAGTACCTCAACCACCACCTTCGCCAAGTATGGGATAATTCGCCCTTCATCCATATCTATCGGTACGGACTCTACGAGACTACAATTGCTCGGCCCGCACTCACTGGAGCCGACAACTACGGATGGAGGCAGATCGTCAGAGATACGTCCTTCACCCACCCGTACCTGATGGGCCGACCCTACGACCTTCACCGGACCGACTCCCCTGTCGATCTCTCTATCAGCCACTTCTCCACAACGTCATCGCCTTCAGATCAAGAGAACTCCGATAGTACGGATTCTGTAGATCCGTCATCTTCCATTTCACAGTGAGCTTCCATTCCCGGAACGCCATCCCGTTCCGACGTCCCTTCCGATCCTGTCAGTAGTGTTTCATCTTAGTGAGCAATGGACGAAATAGTAAAAGCAGAAGTATTTCGAAATGTATAAATAATGGACTATTCTGTAGTTGAAGCTTCAGCTTCAACCTCTTGTTTACCTCCCTCCTTTCTACGCTTGTCCTATCTCTCTCTCTCTCGAATACAACCTTATTGTTGCATTCCCTCAAGTGAACTTAGCGTTCTCCTGTCTGTCAACAGCAGGAGATATTAGTCTTTGTTCAGTACTCCAGGACAACCAAGTGTTGTCAGCCGAAGGTGATCGTTGAAGTGATCCTTCAGTGTTGACTAGCCTAGTGGCCATCCTCGCGGTGCCCTCTAGGTGAACCATAACATACACTAAAGATAGCAACACCTCAGTGAAAGGGTTGGGGATTAGATCTTGATATGTGGACTCTATTTACCTTGTATTTGTGTATTGATTAGTTTGGACAAACATTGATACAGACTCATATACTGAAGCATAATGTACTGTGTACTTTAGCTTTAGTATTGTTGTTAACCAGTGTGTTCTCATTGATATTGTTCAATGTTGCAAATTTGTTCCCTTGATTGTCTTCACTGACAATTTGACTTACCATATAACACCTGCCTGGAAGCTCTGCACATTGCTAAGTTCAGGAGACAACTCTTCCATTGTTACATTGAGTGTTATGGACCCAGGAACTCACATCCTAGTTCCTGAGGGACAGAACCTTCTCAGAGTCATCTCTGGGCATACCTCTGACTATAGGCTCACACCTCTCCCTCCTATCTATGATTGCAATGAGCTTAA
>QFDT01001795.1:0-12680 GCA_003315915.1 Macrolepiota dolichaula
CGTAAACACTTCGTCTAGTGGGTATCTTTCATCGTTGACCTATTCGTGTCCACAGAACGCCATCAAACACTCGAATGACATCCAGATGTCCCATAACGGAACCTACTGTGTGATAGTCAATGGCTACATGTAGGACATCTTTTCTCGCATTATGTCACGATCTCATCCATCCTTCAACCCCTTGTCAGCCCAAAAATCACTGCGGTGACAACGACATCTCTGGCTGTCATTATCATACTGCTGGAAAGTACGCATGGGAAACGAGGCTTTTTGTAAACATTTGACCATGTTAACAGTTCTGATTGGGATAATCCTTTATCGTCACAAAGCCTACATCAGCGGGTTTCCCCAATCAGTCTCCCTCGCAACTCAACTCGCAATGTTCACCGTTGCTGCTATATGTGCTGCTGGGTTTGTCATTGTTACTCTGAATCCTTAGCTTCGAACTAACACTAATTTTAGTCTTGGGCTTGTATTTGTAATGACACAGACGCGCGGCTGTGTGTTTGATATCATGATGGGCGCAGGTGCGTTATGCTACTCGGATTAAATTAACGGACATCAGACTCAGTTGACGGCCCCCCCCGCCGTAGTCCCACTTGCAGCTTTCGTGATATTTGGATCTCAGAGGGTGAGTCTTTTACATACCGAACTTGGGTGGCAGAAGAATTTAGGAGTGTATCCGCAGGATATTTTATCTAGTTGGGTATTTTGGCGACCCCGCTCTCCCTCCCTTTGGCATAGACAACCGAACGATTGGAGTACAGGAGAAGTATCCTCCATAAACTCGATCGCTACAGCTGGACGACCCTAAAAGTAGTAGTTGATTGATACCTGTTTGTCCTTGAGGGGGGGAATTGCACCAATGAACAGTGTATAGTTTCGTTGGCGTCTGGTAAATCTTAGCCTCCCATTCCGGCTTTCTACTTTACGATCCTCATTCGTAAAATCGATGCTGGCCATCTGACATGATGACCGAAAATCTGCGGCCTCCGTGCACTAAACGGCAAGCCTGTGAAATTCTTGTTTTGTTGTCCCACGGGCAGAGCGGCGCCTTGTATTCGATATTCATTTTTTCAAGGAGCTCAGGATAGTGGATTCAAGCACCGCCGTTCGGTACTCAGTCGTGACAGAGTTGGTTAGATCTAATTGGCGATAGCTCTGTCGTCGACCCGACGACCGACTGACACCGCCTGACATACTTCGCTAAGAATAGCAGCAAAACGACTGGCTCTCTTTCGATCAATACTCGAAGTGCATCACTCAACATGCAGAATGACATGCTTTTCATCACACGCCGAAATTCGAGACGTTTTTGGTGAAAGATATATTTCTATGGGGGCGGGACGTGACCCATCACTCCCCTACTCTCACCTGTTCCTGCGGTTACATTCGACTCCTACCCCACCTGGACAGTAGCAACGAGCGGATACCAATGGCTACCGTATATTTGGGAAAGAGTGAGTGTTCAGTTATTCGAGCTTATACCGCCGGCAACCTTGAACCAATTCTAAAGGGTCAGACCATATGGCAAATAAGACGAGCCACAGCCGTTTCATCCTCGCCTTCGTTATTATGCAGCTCACTGCTGCTGTCGGCTTGGCGCTGATTCTACTTACATCTTTAATCAGTAAGCGCGTGAAGCGCCATTCGACATGGTACAGTTTTACTGTGTCCTGGATCTTTTCATGTATATGCTATTGTCTATTATTCTTCGCTGGGCAACAAGTGGGAAAGCCTCCGGATGCTACGTTGTGTGTTGTTCAGGCAGCATTGATCTACGCGGCTCCTACACTGTAAGCATTAGTGGGTTACACCATGTACAAACTATCTCAACCCCTCCCATAGAACGGCTTGCACCACACTTTCCCTTGTGATACATGTGAGTATCTTGGTCGGCCCGCCAAAATGGAGGAATGCAGAACACGTCCCCAATCTTACAGATGTACCTCAATTTTCGTGCGCTCTTATACACATCCGCATTCGACGTCCGGCCCATAACAGCACTACTGGTAATTATGTGCACCTACCAAATAAGCACGGCTAAAGCTTCCTTTTCACCTTAGCTGCTTGGTGTGCCTTATGTTGTATGGGGAGTGGTTTTTACTGGGGTTCTTGTGGTAAGCTACTTGGAAAGTCAAGGGAATCCGTTTTCAGGCTGATTTCCATCAGTTCGAGACACAGAATCCTGAGACAGTTCGCCGATCACCCAAAGGAACATATTGTGATTCACATCTTCCAATATTGTAAGTCTGGGAATAGCACATCACGACGCTCGGAATCTGATGAAAGCTGACATTCCAGGTCACATTTATCATCCAGCGTTGTGGTGGCGGCAACCATTGTGATTGTGGTGTTGTTGAGTAAGTCAAGGACCGTGAATATGTTGGCAACACTTCTGTCACGCTAAGCATCGGATGTTTGATCCAGGCATTCTTGGATATCGGATTATTCGGAATAGGCGTTTCATGCTAAGGGAAGGGACGATGTTCGCTATGCTTTTTAGGGTGGTTGCCTTCAGTATTTTTGGTGTGATGGCTTTAGGGTATGTGTCTAATACTTCTTATGGGCCAGCGTCTGACTGATTAACATCAAGGGTGTCCGTATCATTTGTCGTTACAAACGATCACGATGACATTTTTGATGTGCTATTAGCTTCGTGTATGAAATTCCCCTCCTACTTCCGAAACCTTTGATAACGCTCACAACCTAATTCATAGTACCCCTCCTTGCAATGCTGATTTTTGGTAGTCAGATGGTGCGTCAATTCCGAAACGGCGGCGATCATGATTTTCATTGAGTGAAATCTCATGATCATATAGGACTTGATTCGGGTCTGGATGTGTCGGCGAAGCGGTTATGTACCTGCTGGCAAATCAGACTTCGAAGAACTCGGTTCTTCTGATTACTTCTCCCCATACAGGTGATAGAGATAATAAACCCGGCCCAGCTCAGGGGAAATTGAGAAGCTTGCCGTAATCGCGCTTTCTGATTCTGTTACAGGTAGAATACTCATTTTTTTTTTCATTTTGGACTGTGTACATCTAGTCTCATCTGTTTTGACTCGGCAGCCGCCTTTTGATATCTAACTATGCATACCAGGACGCCTACTTCGTCGTAAAATTCCTTGTAATAGACGATGAAATGCCAATGTTGAATTTATTGATCAGCAAATCGACTCCAGAAGCATTAGAGTCTACACTTACGCACATCTTCAACGTACACTATCACACCTCTGCGTTTAGCCTCTGCAAACACTCCATCACGATTCCAATCCCCCTCATAACATTGTCTATATCTCCAGGGTGTATTCGTGCAAGCAGGTTACCCAGCTTATCCGGATGCCACCGGAGGAGCGAACTCCTCACCCTGTCTCTCTTCGTTAGCTTAACCCCACGAACAGTCAGCCCTTCCAACAAAAACTCCCTGACGTGGTCCACTGTTAATTCCTCCATTCGCAACGGTGTCGTCCGTCTACCCTCCTCTGTGACTTCCGCCTCCTTTACTGGCCATGGTATATCTCCGAACAACAGCTCTGGAGCGATATCGAGATCGTTCCCTTTCTTCAGCATTGACCAAATATCACTCCAGCGCCTCTCGTATCTTTCCCACCGCTGCGTAATTTCCTTCTCGAGCTCACGTAGTCTCAAATCCTCTCTGACCGCATGAGTCCTTGCCCAATCTCTCTGACCCTGTGCGTCTCGCAATACGCCCCCGCTACGAACCCAGTCTTCTTCGCCTTTGCGTGCTTCTTCAGCCTCCAGTTCTCGGCGTCGTTGTATATCACTGTCCAGTTCGTCTTCAACTGGCCTAGACTCGGCTTTCTCGGACTGATCGGGCTCCTGACTGGTTGGTCGGTGTTCCGACCAGGAAGCTGTTGTTTTTCCTGATGTGTTCAGATCCGGAGCTATACCATTATGCGATTGTGATGGAAATAGTATGTATCCCAAACCAGGGATTCGGGGTGTCGGGAGATTTGGTGGTGGTTTGGAGGAAGTAGTTTGGAATGTTGTTCTGGAGTTTGAAGCTCGGAAGGGAGTGTTGGTGAAGAGGGACATTCACCTCCTAGTCTGCCAGCAGAGAAATAGAACGAAAGTAGTCTTGAGTAATGAAAGCAATAGGACTTGTCGAAGAGGGTAGAGTTCGGAGGAGAGGTGATCACATGCGACTTCAGGGCAGGTCATCACGCGTTTGCTTGACGCGTTCGTGATCATTCTACGACATACACAGCGAAAACCACTCGGAAGGTACGTAGAATGGCCGTTTAGTATGAGGTGACTACGGATTCCTTAGTAAGTTGTGAACAGGTAGGCATCGTTCGATCGGTGAAGCGGAGTGGGGAATGCAGAAAACAAACTGAAATCTCCCGAGCCGCTGGTCAGGGCCACGACACGACCCTTACCCCCTTTCCCCTTTCCTCTACATCTCCAAATTTGCACGTCCCCGACACTCACAGATACTACTGCACAGCTGGCTCTGTAGTAGTCGATGGTTTGAACCCGGGTACAAGCACGAGGAGCACAGTGACCGCCCATTCTCTTATCAACACATATCTCTTTGCTAAAGTTTACATCCTCTTATACAGTAATCAGACAGTGTCCTACAGAACAGAAACACACGAGAACGTCCCAAAACACCAATCCATCTTACACCGCACACTCGATACGATCGCTCCGAAGCCTCTAGACCTCGACGTGAGATCCATTGGTGCTCTTCTTAACCGTACCACCCAAAACTCCGACAACGCCATAAACTTGGAACACCGCGACGATTGCCCAGAGACAGATGTTGAACAAGACGGTGAGGGGAAAGTTCGTGAACATCACACAAGACAGCGCAGTTATCGCAGGAGCGAACATAAACATGCCAAGGTGCTGCAAGTTCTCACAGACAAGGAGAGACTGGTCCAACTTATCGTAGCGTCCCTGGTATTCCTCAATGGTGAGTGGGCCGAGAGAGGTGAGGTGGGCAATGCCAAGCTGAGAGGCGACCGAGGTGTTGCGTCCGGACATGTAGACAAGGAGTATGTCTGGGGATGCGGCTATGATGGAAAGCATTACGCTAACTTGGAAACTGGTGCTGGAGTAGCTCTCCGCATAGTCTTTGGCGAGGAAGAGAAAGCCGAACTTGAGACCAGTGGAGAAGGCGCCCTGTGAAGAAGTATGAGATCGTGCACTGGTAGGACACGCCACTGGGGAGTACTGACCACGACAGCGAGAGAAGTAGACTGAAGTCGTGCATGCCTGAACGCCTCTTGGATCTCTTCGTAGTCGGCTTGGGATCCTAGGAGGCGCGATGTTAAGTGTTAAATCTGCCGGGGAGAGATTATGGGGCGCTACCTCTGCACCTGGCTCCCTGAGCGGCAAAGTTTGTCACAGAGGCCTTCCTAACGATGTCGGCGATTGTATCGTTGGAACCAACGTCACTGATTAGGAAGGACTTCTCATCAGATATAAAGGATTTCGGGTGACCATCCGGGTCGATAGAAGGAGGAATTGACATGAGATACGAAGCTGTGAGTTCTCATATGAGAAAACACTGTATTTAAGTACTCTGTGGTTGGCGCTGGAATGTAGCGGAATACTCAACACAGCCATGTTGACGCCAGAACTAAGCATGTTTTGTTGCCAGTAAGGGACCCACTACTATTTGTCCCCGTGGCAGAGATAACAAAGAGCCGTTGCATTGTCTTGCCTTCCATAGATGTCGGTTGGGGGGGTGATGTCACGCAAAAGACAAACATCTGACCAAAAGGGCTCATTGTTCAACGTTCAACAGGCGAAATGACTCGGAATACGATTCCAGCCGCTAACAGAAGTATAGAAGTGCTTCGAAACATCCGAAAACCACGAGTATTGCCTCATTGAAATTGCGAAGACATACACAGCAGATCATTGATGAAGAGAAAAACGTGCAAAAAGGACCCCACCGGCAAGCTTCCCATCATTGATATTAATCACTCGACTGGTCTTCCTTTGTTACACTTCGATCTCCTATCCTAATGCGTGTATTCGAAACAACGTGATAAAGCGTGGCGTCAGCGTGCGATGGTGTGAATGTTTTAACAGCAGTTTGCAAACCTCGACGCCACACTGATAATCGCACGAAGTTTCCTAGAACATTGCCCTGCGCACTACCGGCCAGGTACACGCTCACCGCACCTCGGCAGCGGTTTTCTTGTAGCGGTATTGATAATGGAGAGTCCAACAACAACTGCCCTTCATGTGATGGGCGATGGGGGTCGTATTATCTCAAGCAGTCCAATTTTCAAACAGTATATTTCCGCGTCTATAATCTGAACAATTGAAAAGAATACAAGTACATATTGTCGTAGAAAATATAAATAAAACGTTGTTCCTATCGGAGTGGCAATTGATATGACCCTGTCGCCCACAAGGAGGGTGTTGCCTGACTACAAACTATGTACTGTGCACAAGCGGCTCACACGTTATCTTGCCCGACATCTGTAGTGTTACGTCGGCGCTCGATGTGTCCATAGGTAGCTTTGATCGTCATTCCGATCCAAGAGACCCTCCAGAACCCAGCGGCATAAACCGCAACATCGAGCACGATGATGAAACCATACAAAAAGTATGCGTAGACGCGATCCTCAAACAACTGCCAGACCGAATACAAGACTGCTGGGGCAAACAACGCCTGGCCAAGTCCCTGGACCCATTCAGCCATTTGAAGGCACTGGTTGAAAGAATCGAAGTGCTCTTGATACTGGGCAATGGTCAGGCGATCAAAGATGGCGCGGCGGGAGTATCGCCACGAAAGGATGCATGCGCGACCAGCGATGAGAATGATTGAAAGATGGCAAGTGGCTGTTAAGAAGCAGAGTAGCATCGCCAGCTGGAAATCGTTGCGCGACCGATCATTGACAATGGTATCAGCGAAGGTTAGGAAGGCCAAGATGATGGAAGTGAGGAAGGTAGACTGGATGGGCGATAATATGTGATCAGGAAGGATGATTGGGAGAACGCGAAAATGCACTGACGAGCAAGACGGATGTACCGAGGTAGGTCGCAAGGGCATTAAAGTTCTTCTCGATCGCAAGGTATGGAGCGCCTTCGTCTTCTGTGGCCAAGGGCTCTGGTCAGAGTGGGATATAAATACGACACAGGAGGTGACGGACCAGCGTCTTCAGTAACCAATAATTTGTTGGAGCCAGCGGGGGAGGGAGGTGGCGGGCTAGTCGGGGCTTGAGTGCTGGTGTTGTTCATAAAGCTGGTGTGCTTGCATTCGGTGACAATTTGCGGGGCACGAGCAGGCGTATTAGTAGTGTTAGGAGAAGGCATTGTTATTCGATAGAATTGCAGGTGCAACAGAGGTCAGCAGTGAACGTTTCCGATGTACAGGAAAGAAGGACAATATAAATATGCCATTGTAAGCGCCGAATCTGTTGTGGGTCCAGCTTTCTGATTCTGATGCGCTTGTACTAGAAAATGAACATTAGCGAGATGAATAGTTTGCCGAATGGTGTTTCTCATATTCGATGAAATGTCTGGAAGCCTCGTTGCAGGACCTATTGGATTCAACGTGTTTGATTATCGTGATAGACGCTGCCAGGGAGGCGTGGTTGAATTAATGACCGTTATGGGCTGTGGCCCGGAGCGTCGGGCTCGTCCCAGAGTCAACACAGTGAGCCAGAGTCAACACAGTGAGTCATTGTGCTGTGTGTATTGTACACCGTCGTTAACCTTTCGGATGCGGAAGTGAGTCAGAGCGGAGGGGTCAGGCTAAGCTGGTGTGGCAGTGCCGCTGACATATAAATTATAAACCTGGAAAACTCGTCCATCATACCACACTCACTCCGCGAACTCTGCATGGAATCTGTGCCTCCAGCTGGCTCGGTATCGCTCATTAACACATCTACAGCGCCTCAGACACAGCAGACACAGCATGCACAGAATCCAAGGCCGAAGAGATCACACGGGCGTCCAAAGCCTCAGCGCCAGCGAAATGAAATCGACCCTACACCGGATCCAGCGCATTCGCATCCTCACCAGCAACAGGTTTCATCGGTAGCACCAGATGGTACACGTGGAAGTAGTGCTGTGCAACAGCAACCTCGTCGCAGGCCCGCTAAACCTCGAAAACCCGTATCCGATAGTCAAGCTACTAGCGGACCTTCAGCTGAGGGTTCACCTGCTGGACCTTCATCTGGCAATGGTCCCAACCACAGTCGTAGGCGACGACCTCAAAAACCCAACAATACTCAGTCGGAAACCCGCGAACAGACGGGTTTTGAACGACCGCGATCCCCAGCTTCCCAAGGTCGACCCACGGGAGGCCACAATCGGCGAGCCAAATTCCAGGGCAAGTTGACCGAGAATGGCGATTCCAACACACGGGCAGCCTCTCATCCATCTGAGAGGTATCATAGCAAACTCGACGCCTCCGCCTCCGACGACCTCACATCTCGATTGATTCGAGAACTTAGCTTCCCTCCCTACCCGGATTGTCCTATCTGTTTCTCCTCTATTCACCGCGATCAGCCTATCTGGTCCTGCTCCCCTTCAAT
The DNA here is from genome assembly GCA_003315915.1 of Macrolepiota dolichaula. Lineage (NCBI taxonomy): Eukaryota > Fungi > Basidiomycota > Agaricomycetes > Agaricales > Agaricaceae > Macrolepiota > Macrolepiota dolichaula. The sequence goes on from QFDT01001795.1 coordinate 8,528, forward strand.
TACCACAATTCTTCCTCACGATACCGAAGGCCCACCTCAATACTGTTGGACTACATTTCATCTCAAATGTATACGATCCTGGGCAGCTAAGAGTGTCAAGGACATCGAGGATGCCTGGAGAGCGCGAGGAGAAGAAGGTCGATCTGGAGATTGGCGATGTCCAGGTTGTCAGGCAAAGCGCGAAGTCGTGCCCAAGGTCTATTGGTACGTCTGGACATTCTTTCCTTCACTGCCCTTTCGTATTCATTCTCCTCTCAGGTGTTTTTGTGGATCTGTTCCTGATCCCAAACCTCCCCGGTTATCTACGCCTCACTCGTGCGGGGGCCCCTGTTCTCGCAGTCGCGAAAGTGGGTGCGGCCATCCGTGCCCTCTTTCCTGCCACCCAGGTCCTTGTCCTCCCTGTCAGGTCACAACGCGTCTGACTTGTTACTGTCCGCGTAAATCCACGATTGCCTTCCGATGTGGTATCGATCAGGGGAGAGGGAAGACCAAAAATCTCTCATGTGGTAATGTTTGCGGACGAACGTTGGCCTGTGGGAAGCATATGTGCGAGAAGGTCTGTCATGAAGGCGATTGTGAAAGTTGCCCAGTCCGTGAAATGGCTCGTTGCTGGTGTGGAAAGACGGAGAAGGAGCTCGGTTGTGGTGAGGGTGAGCCTCAGAAATGTTTTGTCGAGGGAGGTTCACCTTGGGTTGGAGTATTTGCATGCGATCGCATTTGCGAAAGGTATGCTTCGTTGTCTGGTTGCTAGTTGAAAAACAAATTTACCCATTTTTAGGGCCTTCGATTGCGGAGTTCACTTGTGCGAGAAATCATGCCATCCACCATCACACAAGCCTGCACCTTGCCCAAGGTCGCCTACAAATATCACGCATTGTCCCTGTGGAAAATGCACCATCGCACCATCTCCCAACTCTGATGCTTCGAAATACACTTTCCCTGCGCGTACGAGTTGCACGTCACCGATTCCGACTTGCAAAAGTATTTGTGATAAACCTCATCGTCGATGTGGACATACATGCAAAGCAAATTGTCACACAGGCTCCTGCCCACCATGTTCGGAAAAACTCACTCGCCCGTGTCGTTGTGGAGCGTCAACGAAGACATTGTATTGTCACGAATTATACAAGAGCGATTTCTCAGAGGAAGTCGATATCCTCTGTGATCGACCTTGTATGGCACTGCGTGCATGCGGCCGACACGAATGTCGCCGTCCATGTTGTCCACTCGCTTCGCTGGCGATAACATTTGGGGGAAAGAAAGGGAAAAAACGGATGGTTGGCGAAGCTGCGGCAGGGGCTGGTATCGGAGAGGAGAAGGGAGGTTTGCATGAATGTGATCTCGTTTGCGGGAAAACGCTTCCGTGTGGAAATCATCGTTGTGAGGAGAAGGACCACAAGGGACCATGTCCATCATGTTTACGGAGCTCCTTCGAAGAGGTGCGTGCTATTTTGCTGGGGCTCGAACCCGGTGCTGATAAGTTTTGGTTAGATGAGCTGTTTCTGTGGTCGGACAATTTATGAACCTCCGATTCCTTGTGGGACCGTCATGCGTTGTCCCTATCCCTGCCCGCGCCCTCCCCCTCCTTGTGGACATTCGCGCATCACACATGCATGTCACGAAGACCCATCACCTTGCCCTCCCTGTGTGCACCTCACAACGAAACAATGTGCGTGCGGCAAGAAGATGATGTCTAACGTCCGATGCTCTCTCGAAAGCGAGAAGGTTTCTTGCGGAACTATTTGCGGGAAGCTACTCGGTTGCGGGTTCCATCATTGTGAAAGGTCATGCCACGCCGATGGATGTGGGCAATGTACGGCGACTTGCGGAAAATTGAGGAAATTATGGTAAGGATACAGTATCATACGCAGCGCTGAAAGTGTGCTGATACGCCCTGCCCCCCAGTCTGCCAGCTCACCACCCCTGTCCATTACCTTGTCATGCTCCCTCTAGCTGCCCCGAAGCCGACCCATGTCCATCTCTCGTCACTGTCACCTGTCCCTGTGGACGAATCAAACAAGCCGTTAAATGCGGCCGTTCTTCGTCCGACTCTTCTGCTCCAGATCATCCAAACCCGAAATGCACAAATGAATGTGGCGTCGCAAAACGTAATGCTCGACTTGCTGAAGCACTCGGTATCAATCCGAACAAGAATACAGCTGGAACGGGTTCTGCGCCTAGCGGCTATGGTGGTCTTGTGAATACCGCGAATTATAGCGACGAGGTTATCGGATTCGCGAGAATAAATTCGAAGTTTTTGCTTGTGGTCGAGAAGGCGTTCGCAGACTTCGTGGCCTCTCAGAAAAAGACACAGGTATTACCACATACCCCTGCGGATAGGAGGAAATTTGTGCACGATGTGAGCTTACTCTATCATGAAACCCTGAGTATGAAGTGCTGATAAGGATAGCTGGCAACATATTACAGAATCGAAACGCAGCTTGTGGATCAAGAGCCTCATAGAAGCGTTCAGCTCATCCGTCGACTCGATACCAGAATTCCAACCCCTCTCCTTTCCACCATCATCCAACCGACCACCTCCGCCGTCCCAAACCTGGGCAAATTAGGAAATCTCAAATCATCCTCTAACCCTGGATCTGCCAGCTCATCTACAACCCATCTGGCGGCCCCGATTTCCGCTGCGCCGTCTAGCGGTCCAGCATGGAGACCTGTGTCAACGCCTTCGCCAAGACCGGGAATTACAAGTACGACTGGAAACGCAGGTGGGGGTAGCGCTGCGGCGGTTACTGGCTGGTCCGCTATTGCCGCCCCTCAGCCACAAGTTGCTGTTATCCCTCGAGCATCAGGCCTCGGGGGAACAGTCAGTGCAAGCACTTTAAGACCTCAGTCTGGTGGAGCTGTTCCTTCCCGACCAGGGTCGACGGTCAATGACCCGGCAACTGTGACCATAGTACAAGCAGAGACGGAAGAGCATGTACCAGACAATTGGGAAGATGATGATTGAAGGAGAGATGGTTGCACTTGACGTGGATTGCTTATCAGTCGTCCTTTTGTCCTTGATCTTCTTGAGACAATAATGGAATCAATTTTAATGGGATCACTAGCACGTAGGTAACTTCCCTCTCAGTTGGAACAATGATCATTAGCTCTTGCTGGGCGTTCGTATCATTCACTTCCTGTGCGCGTTTTGTGCGTGACTCTGTAAATAAGGCATTCCTGAACTTCAGTGTCGACCGTCAGGTTTTTTGAATATATATCTATACACTAAACCTTGAGTGGGTGCAAGATAACATTTCATATGCCTGAACGCCTAATAGGTTTTAACTGCCAGTTGAATGCTAGAGAGTACCTCAAAACATCATATAGTCACACAGATCTAATGAGAGAATTTCATTTTCAACACATTTTAGTCGCATTACTTAGATTGCTGCTCATCGCTCAAGCCTCATGCGACACTCTGAATTAGACTTTGGACACGAAAGAATAGCTGTCGGACGCTGAATCTACTGAAGAGACCTCAGCTTGTTCACTTTCTTCCACATAGTTATCTTGTGCCTCTGTGAGCCTGAGCCATGACTTGGTTCACCTTGATCAATTATATGAACACAGGAATCGACTCACATATTCTCCAACAGGTTGACGTCAGAACTAGAAAAATTCGCATCGAAGCCCTGGATAATGGCCCTAAATGCTTGTGAATCGAGAATCTCGTCCGTAGACTGCGGACTCTGATATCGAGTCATTCGTTGTTTCGTCAACAAAGGCGGAGATATTTTGCTCCATCTTTCAGCGGCTTCAGGAACCGTTGGTCGTTGGGCGGGATCATGATTCCAACACTCCTCCATGATCGTCCAAATCTCGTCCGAAAGTTCTACATCCAAACCGAGAGGTCTACTAGGCTTTACCCCCCTCATGACCTTTGAAAGGATGGTGACATCCCGAGGATATTCATAATATGGAATCCGGTCGGTCAGGATCTATCATGTTTCAGTAGGTGCTTTTCGGGATTGATGAAGGAACATACCTCATACATGACAGACGCAAGAGAGTACACATCACTTGAGAAAGTAGGTCGTGGAATCCCTCCATCCTCGAAATCCATTAACTCGGGGGCTTCCCATCGTATTGTACCGCCAACACGAGTCGTAGTTTCGAGTGACGTCCAGCGCAATATCTCCGCGTCTACGATAGA
>QFDT01001798.1:0-14363 GCA_003315915.1 Macrolepiota dolichaula
GACAAAGTTCAGTGGTGGATCTAAAGAATACCTATGTCGAGCTCTGGTCTCCGCTGATGACCTTTGAATGGTTTGTGATCAGGTTCTCATATTGATATAGTTCCAGATAGTCATGGGAACATGAATTTGTTGTGCTTCGCGTGAGTTGCATTCGAATAGAAGCGGAGGAAGAGATCGCTACCAGATGCCTCTTTTCGACCCTGACTCGAGAAACTATTTTAATAGCTACATAGTGTGTGGCTCTTCGGCACTACTGTTATTGTATCATGGGGTTTGTTGGAGATACTATGAGATGTTTATTGAACATCTACTTGACTACCACAGACGAGGAATGAACGCCAGTGGCGAGTCATTAATCAACTAATGATTGATGATCAATCATCGATCTTTCATTGTACTGATTGCTGCCATGTACATACACAGGCAACCGTGGTAGACGGTTCAAGCGTGGACAAACGAGCACATAGGATCAAGCTTTCGGAGAACTAATCGGAGACACGAACAATGTGAATTCTATCTTGAGTATATACAATTTGTGTTAGATGTGAGTGGGTTGTTATGTATTGAAATCTTCCTATGAGTCTAACCATAAACGTCTACTGGAGCTCTGCTGGGAGAGCGTTGTAGCTGGAGGGGGTAAGTATCAGCGTACCACGATCGCAATCAAGAGATACTCACGCAGGGCAGAGTGCCTCCCAAGCCTTGGACGGGTGAACGGCCGTCTGGATAGTGGCAGGGTCAGCAAGCATGACAGTGGCGAGACCGGCTTGCTTGTGCCAGAAGATGTGGCAGTGGAAGAACCACGGCCCGGCATTGTTCGTGCTGAAGCGGATCGTGGTGCCAGATCCTCCAACCGCGACGGTCTATTATTGAATGAGTGAGGCTTTTGCGGAGAATCAGAACCAGCAAGCAGAACGCACATCACGACGGATTGGGTTGACCGTGTTGCTGTCGGGCGAAGACATGGATTTGATGACCTGGAAGTTCATCTGAATTCGAGCGGGACGTCAATATTGGTGACTGTATTAGTTCAGAAGAAAGAACTCACGCCGTGAAGATGGAGTGCTATTATCATTGAGCAGATTTGTGGTGAATTGCTCATTCAGAGAATAAAGAACAGGCTTACGGTGGGCATCATCGTCGTCGCTGTATACATTGTCAATACCTGAAGGGGGGAAAAAGACCAAATGACGCACGTGGGAGGGAAGACAATCTCGACTGTCGCGTTGGCAGGAAGAACGAAGACATTCTCGGTTGCATTGAAGTCACCAGGTTGCTGGGCACCATTCAAGACACGCTCCAGGGTGGGCGTCTTCTCTGGCAGGAACGATACACCATTCACATTCCAGACGGCCTTTCCGGCAACCTAGTTATTCACAATGAGGGGTAGTCCGAGTAGACAACATCCACAATACTCACAACTTCAAGGTCCATGTTGAGGGTCACGTCAGGGTCAGAAACCTAGAAAATGCTCTTAGTATGTCCGCACAGAACCGCACCTGCATTTAAGCTACATACGGGAGTTGGGACAAGGGGCTGGAAATACAGTCAGCGAGTGATGCTTCATGGTCTAAACTGTGTACTTACACGAAGATCAGCTTCAACGAGAGCACCGTCGGCGGGACCAGAGGACATTGGCGCAGTAGGGTCAGCATCCGGAGCACCGGAATAACGGATGATGGCTCGAGACAACGTAGCATTCTCTGCGAATCATTGTAAGCACACCAGATCACACCAGAGGAGAGAGGTGCCTACGGTGTGGGTTGCGAGCTGGGGATCCACCTACGAAGGGCGCATTGAACCAGTAATTGTCGACTGGTTGGTTGGCATTGAGAACAACAGAGTAGCGCTGGCCAGCCAACATGTCAAACTTCTTCACCGTCAGAGGTTCCGTGAGCTCGCCGTCAGCCTCGATGATCGCTATTGAAATGTATGAGACGAGTGCAGAAAATAACGAGACATCAAGACTCACTCAGGTCGTGGTTGTCAATAGACACAGTGAAGACATTGCGAGCAGACTCGTTGATGACACGGAGGCGGTAGCGCTTGCCCTGCACGACGTTGATGATCGACCAGGCTACCTCGGGGCCACCGTTGAAGCGGCCAGCACCATTCACAAGACCAGAATCGGAGACCGGGACGACGCCGGTTGCTTCATATGCGGCCATGAGGGGAACAGAAGATCCTTGCCACCAGTCGGCGAGTTGGACGATCTGATATAAATGATGAGAAGGGGAACCTGTGCAGCAGAGGGAAATCTTACGGTGGACTCGTCATCGACATCATAGAGGCTGCTGTGGGGGTCAGCGGGATCGTAGATGATCAGGGGACCCCGGAATCCCTATGTAGAACATGAGGACAGAAAGCAGAAAATCAAATGCTGACACTCACGTCAACGTATTGGACACTGAGCTCACTGTGGTACCAGAATGTACCCGCTTGAGACCCGAGAGGTACAGTGTAGGTATAGCTGGTTTGGGGGGCAATGGGGCAGGCGTTGATGAATGGTTCAGCCTCCTCGTATGCATTTGCAGTTTGGAAGAATATTCCGTCCAAGTTCTGTTTTATGTCAGACGCCGAGTTGCAACAAGCGGAAAATAAAAGAAACCCACGAGGGCCGTGCTTCGGCGCATGGACGCGTCGGTCTATTACGTTGACCTCATCAATACGGAGTATAACGCCGATGAACGATCAAGAACCTACCAGATTGTTATTGACAGTCACTTGGAGGGTCTGGCCCTTGAATGCAGTGATCGCAGGACCGGGGAATTGCCCGTTCGCAACCACAGTGCCTGTAGTTCATGAGCAACACGTCTAATACTGTAGTTGGACGCGACATACTCCTTTGGAAGCCATCGGGAGCGAGCTGTGCATTGACGACGTCGATGGTGACCGCCTTGTCAGCCCTGGACTCGATCGCAGCAGAGAACGCGACCTTGAGTAGCGAGAAGAAAAGAGCTGATGTGAAGAACCTCATTCTTGTGCTTTGTGCTTTGAGACACTGATGAGAGATACCTCTGTACTCTGGCTTTTTATACCTCGGTAGTGGGCGAGTATTGTATACAGAGACCCTGCTCTTTGGTATCCATCGAATCACTGTGAGTGGGGTTCAGTATTTCGATGGACATGATAGGCCGCAGCGCAGGTGAAACGCAGTGTTCAGCAGCAATGAATAGACACCTAAAGTTTGAATAAAATGCAGATACGTACATGGGAGAGCGTGAGGATCTGTCAGGTGGTCGGCTATCTGTGTATTAGGTGCTGTGGTGCGTTAACGGGGTTGGTATTAAGGAAATCCGGTCGAAAGGCACGTCTGTGTGGAGGCGAGCAGTTAAATCGAGTGTGATGATTGGCCTAAACGTGGGTTCTAATTTTGGTAGCGAGGAGACTGTGATGCCAAGGGAAAAGTGTTAAATGAAGATATATATAGAACATGGTACCAGATGGCACGACGAATCTCGTCGAGAAGTACAGCAAGGCTCATTGAATAACCGTCTGTCTGTCGCAGCAGGAACGCCATAGATTTGCGGTCCCGGAATGTGGTGACCGGTTGCTACTGAGAAATATGACACGTGGCTGGACGCGTAAACAAGTACCCAGAGCCTGGGCCCTGGACCCCAAGGCGTATCATCACCCACGATCTGAGAATATACACATTTTTACCTTTAGAGAGTTGGGATATATCCAGCAACATTAAAGTATGTGAGGGTAGGAGAGGGATATACTCAACTTATCATGCAATATCTATCACCGCAGCCAGAGGCAGTTGCAGCTTGAGGACGAACGAATCACTTGTGAGCTACTTATCATTTTCTGATATTAGACAACGACTTTCACGATTGGCTGTCGGGTGCATGGTAATTTATGGGTATAACACACTCGTATTGATGGCCACACACCCAATCTCACAATACATTCAAAGCTCCCCTTTTTTTCGCACCTCCTCGCATTATTCGGGCGGGAAGTGATTATACCGTCGTGTTCGTATGTACGAGAAGAATATATACAAATAATGAACCCCACCGCAAGCCGTTCCTCAGCTCGCTCCGAACGAACTCACGGAAGCGAACAAACTCCGAATGGTTGACTTGAATCTGAAGAAACACAAGACCCTCGACAATTACGGTGGCTTGCTGCCGCCGTTTATTGTGCCCACCGACGTTGACGTCGTTCTCTTGGCTTGTTTCCTCCATTCACTTGACCATTGAAAGAAGTTGCACCGATACATCGGGTTGACTTCCTCCCGAAAGCGTTCAGCTTTGCCTCTGTCCCACCCAGGTCCTACGGGTCTAGGTGTCGAAATGAGATGTCGCAACAAAGACCCAGGTAGGATAACGACATACCGGGAGCAAAGAAAGAATTTCTTCCCCTTGTTCGGACCCTGTTTGCTTACTGTATATTCCTTCGTGGGCTCGCCGTGGACAGCGCAGTTTGGTGGATGAATTGGGGCCAGAAGATGAGTCCACGCTTGTTTTGCTTCCCCATTGAGTTCTGATGATCCCTGCGATGAATTGGCGAATTCTTGAGAGGCCAAAAATTCGTCACTGTCATCAATCATGTCAGTGGGGCTTTGTAGTTGGTTACTCTTCTCCCCGTTATTATCTGATGTTGAAGTCTGCGACGCAACAGGTTTGTTGAAGAATGAAGATAATTTGGACTGGCCAGAGTTATCTTTCGTCTTTTTGTTGGTCTTCTTCTCAGCGAGCTTTTGTCTCTTCGGCGTGAGTTGGGTTGACTGATCACGTGGGGTCAATCGTCTCTTCAAAGTCTGGGAGCTGGTAGGTGGTTGCGTTGTGGTAGGAGAGGAAGTGGCGGTCGAGAAATTGGAGGTAGAAGCGGGGATAGTTTCTGGTACGAGCACACCCTCAGAGATACGTGACTGCGAGTTGGGCGTCCCTTCGTGTTGTTCTAATTCGGGCGCTGGTGGTGCTGACACGATAGCCTCGTTAATTCTCTTGTTCTTTCCAAAGAAATTGTCCAGTCGAGTCTGCTTTCCTGAATACTCCTCCCAGAATTTGGCGGCTAGCCTCGGTGGCTCGATTGTACCGTCCGATTCCCCTCTTTTGCCAAGGGCATCGACAAGTTTGACTACCGAACCGTCATCCATCGTGATTTGGTCGTGAAAGTCAATGAATACAGGACAATGGTCACTACCCTTCACATGTTGCTGAATATCCGCGGCCTTAATCCACGGCAAGAGACCAGGTGTGATGAGGATGTAATCTATCCGTGTTCCATAGTTTGTTTCACGGGCAGAAATTTTCGTATTCCAACCTATGTAGCGCTGGTGGTTAAGTTTCAAGTACTAGACGAGCGGTCGTGAGACTCACAAGTATACATCCCCTTCCTATCAGGCCAGAATCGTCTGACCACGTCAACTAGTGGCCCCCCAGTCCCGTCCTCCCGCTGTAGCCAATCCCGCAAATGTCTCCGATACTCCTTCTCCCAAAATCCATCCTCACCCTCCATTCCTGCTGCCTTTCCTCGGGCAACCATGATGTTGCCCTCACAGTGGTCGATCACTGCTGCGCATGCGTTTATGTCTCCTACAACAATCACTTCCCTTCCCTCCTCGATTAACCCTCTGACGCGTGCCTCGAGTAAGCGATGATAATCCATCTTGTATTTGTCCCGTTCCTCTGTTCCAACACCGTCGTTGGGAACATACACGTTAATGAGGACGAAGAGGCCGAAATCAACAGTCACGGCGCGCCCCTCACTGTCTAGGTGCTTCAAGTCCAGTTCGTCATCATCCAACTGCTGAGGAGGGTATTTGTCGAAGGCTGAAATACGCTCCGTAGAGCTGAGTGGTGGTTTTGGTTGAACGTGACCAGTCAAACCCTCTTCGGCTTTTACTGGGACCACTGTCTCGATTCGGGTATACACGGCAACACCAGAATAACCTGACTTTTTGACTGGGAATGAGAAGAATGAGTGATAGGAAGGCGGCAAGGCAACACTTTTCGGCAATGCAGGACGTGATGACTTCATTTCTAAGGTGCCGAGGGTCAGATATGAGGAGAGGTCGGGTAACATATAACTCACCCTGAAAACAGATGATGTCCGCCTCCAACTTATCCAAGATTTCGTCATGACTCTTCAGAGTGTTCCATCTTATAAGAAGATAAGGGTTGATTCTTTACTCGCAACCAGATACATACGGATGGTACTGGGGAATCGTGCGAATGCCATTCTATCTATTTCAGTAAAGCTAATCAGAGGCGTCAAGTATGTATATACATACGATATTCCACGTTAATATTCTCATTCTAACGCGTCATGGCCACGAGAGGTGAATGTGGAAGTCAGGTTATATGATTCGGCGGGCCCAGAAAGTGGACTGAATTGGTCGGCATTGTTTGGCGACCGTCACTGATCCAAACACCATGTGGTTGATCGGAGGAGCTGTTCCTAGATTTTAACGTTAGGAATAGTCCCCAGTATCGCCTAGCGCCCATAATAATTATTGGAGTCTCGTGAATCCAGGTTCCGAGACCCTGCCCATCCCTTTCCGAGTCTCTGAGGTTATTTCTTCGTTATTTCAAAAAAAATTCCCATCCATCATTTCGTCATGTGTTTTTTGTTGTATCACCCTGGTAACCTTAGGATGTTTTTGTCAAGAATGGAGATTCCAAACAAATTTTCTACCACACTCCCTCACAATGTCGCAAAATCAGCCCCAACCACACTCCACACCGGCACCTCCCCCAAGCTCGGTGGCTAGTAGTAATAGCACGGCTCCACCAACGAGCTCCGCCGCGCCAACATCAAGCCTCGTTTTAATCCCTCCAAATGCCCCCGTCGGTGGGATTCTCATGACCCAGCCACCACAAACCGCCACTTCTTTCTACAAGGTCGCCCCTAGCCAGACGGTCACATTCGGCTGGAACTTCACTTCTGTCCTTCAGGACTCACAAAGTCTGACGGTGTCAGCCGTCTGTAACAACGGGAACACTTATCCAGTTGGACCAACTGATGGTGTACTCCCTGGTACAGCGACGCAAGTGATCTGGGATTTGTATGCATGGCAATCCAGCAACCCGCAGCAACCTTTGCCGCAAGGGACATGTACTTTGACGATGTGGGATGATAGGGGGCAGAGCGCCGTTCCGCGACCCGGCTTTTTGAAGCCTTTCAATGACCTGCAGTTTGGACTCTATACCCCCCAACCATATACCCCCCTAGCGAGTGGTAAGTGGTATTGTTTCTGTTAATGTTGATTCCTAATCTCTTCGTTCAAAGGTTGGTCCTGCACGGAGTGTCACAGTGGTAGTGTTCTATCTGCCGTTGCTCACCCTGCCTTCGTTGGCATCCTCGCTTCATTCCTTGTTATCTTCCTCTCCGGGTTCCATTTACTCCGCCCCAGTGTAGCCTAGCTCTTATCAGAAATCGGTTGATAGCACGTTCTCGATATTTATGACATAAACCTAGAAACCCTATCCAATGTAGTATACCCAGGCACCCGGCCTCATGTCATTCCTTGGCAAAAGCTGGTTTCTATTCATTAATTGTTGTTCCATATATTTGATGTTCCGGAAATGATAGAAAGAGGGTAGATTTCTTGAATACTATTCATGCACGCAAAGATATCAACTTACAAGCGGTACATTCTCCGGTTGTGTCCGCCACAGTCTGTTTCTCAAGCTGACATGACTCTAGTAGCAGATTACCGATTCCCATAGTCGGCCCGTCGTTTGGCGCTTAACGACCATAACCCAACTACATGACATCATTAAGTCACAAAGACAATCGCTGCTACCTCGTCCGTTCCCAAAGCAAAATCATGTACGGGCGCACCACATCTCATTGGGTTGAGCAGCACCCTCTTACGCAAGCTTGTGAGCCAGCCCGTGGATCGTAGCCACATTCCTTACATCGTAACGTCACATTTTACACTAGCACGTCAATACATATCTGCATACGTATTACTAGTCCTTCCATTCTCCTTATTCCTTTTCTTCTCTTGAACATATCTCTGCATCCACTATAGATGATTAAAACTATCCAGACCATACTACTCACTGTGACCTCCTCGGGCATTCAAGTCCATTCATCACTGGCGAACTCCCTGATCAAATGCAATTTGTTTGAAGTTTTTTGTATGTTTTAGTATCCTTGTGTTGTATTATCGTAATCGGATTATCTAATTCCCCGAAGACGTGCGAGGTTTTATATTGGATGTAATGACCTTCCAGTATTATACATAATTCAAACTTAGAAATAAAGCATCGCCGCGAACCGGCTGACTTGATTTACTCTTGTTTTTCGCTCGGTGAACTTGGGCAGTGTATCCAACGCCATCTTGTTAGTCGCCTAGCCCCCCCGACGACCACACCCCATGGAAGCCATTAACAAGACGCATCGCACTCAAGACATTCCTATCGATGTACGAAAGCAGGCCGCTGCCTCACGACGAAGAACTTTGAATGACATCCTATCGACAACTCGCTCTCTGCCTGTCGAAGTACTGTCGTGCATCTTCCAATGTGCTTGCCCACCTTGGAATGACATCAACGTCGAACAACACGGCTTCAATAAACCAAGCTCCGTGTTCCATTTGGTCTTACGCTCGGTGTCGTCGCATTGGCGTCGAGTCGTTGACTCTACCCCGCAGTTGTGGACCACGATCCGTCTATTTCGTATGAGTTTGGGTGGGCAATGTTACCTAAGGCTTTGCCTGCAGATGTCTGGCAATCTACCCCTTTACCTTTCTCTTACATTCTGGAGGGGTGGAAATGAGCTAGTATTTGGGTTTCAGGGTGTTGGGGATATTGAAGACCGCAGTTGCCGACGCGAGGACCACAGCAACGTTTTGCTGGCCCCTGAACCCATTGACATCTTCATGAAAAATGTTAATCGCATCAAATATCTTGTCCTACAGCATCCTCCTCCCAGCTGGGTCGTCCTGGTCCCCAGAATGACCCTGCTCACGGCTTACTCGGTCTCAGACCCATGTCGATCTCTTCATCCCTTTGCCAAGGAAATTCTCCTTCCCGACCCTCACCTTACAACACTTCACCTATCTCGTCTGGTTGTCCCTGTCCGCATCCCTTGCCCCACAATCACCAACTTGAATGTGTCCGACTCTCCCATTGACATCTGTTTGTCGGTACTCCTTGGATGCCCAAACCTTGCCGAATTTTCTTGTTCCTCGCCCACTACGCCGGTTTTAGGTCCTCGATACTCTCCCATGAAATTTCCTGTAATTCTCAAGCACTTGAAGGTCCTTCAGTGGGAACTTCCAGGTCCGGGTCTTGGTGCATTTAGTGATAATTTCTTTGAATATATCCGAGCACCCAGCTTGGAGACGTTGACCTGGTCGGAAAGAAGTAAATCTCTGTGGAGGTCAACCGGTCGTATTTTTCTGCAGCACTTACCGACCACGCTTGAAACACTGGAATTTTTGGGGGTCACTGACTTTTCGAATCGGACGAGTGATTTGCTGAATTCGATCCCCGATACTCGATTACTCGTCAAGAATATCAAGGTCCTATCGTGTTGCTACGACTTCATCAGTGATTGTCTCAGCGGCTTAGCGGTGCACGAGGATAAGGGAGAGAAAATCATTCCCTATCCCAATCTCACGTACCTTGACGTTGATGGATGTCTGAATTCCTATGACGAGTTTACTCGTAATTTTGATGCTAATGGTTCGGAGCCTTGTGGGTACTGGCTCGTTGACGCTTTAGAGGGGCGGAGGGGTCTTGTGAAAGAATTCATGCTGGAGATGAGTTGTCTTAGTGTAGATGTGGAAGATGATATGTTCGATGCCCTGAAGCAAATGGGTCGCGAAGGTTTTCTAGTGCTTGTGGATCGTGGGAAGAAGGTGGATTGGGCAGAGTTGTCTGATTAATGGGAATTCATTATTCTAGATACGTCTCACCAGAGCAAGTACCTGTCTTGTTTTTCTTCGTACCTATCAATATGCTGATATTTGTGTCACCCAACATATACACTACATTTCTTTACCCAGTGTGCTGTCTGATTGCTGAGTTTACGTTAATCAATCTGGGATTCAAATGGGTGTCGGTGGTCACCGACAATTGACTGTGTTCTTCGTGCGGTCACACCCTGCCACGTGTCATATTTCTCAGCAGGAACTGGTCATCATATCCCGGGACTGCTAATCCATGATGTTCCTGTTGCGACAGACAGGCGGTTATTCAATGAGCCTTGCTGTACTTCTCGACGAGATTCGTCGTGCCATCTGGTGCCATGTTCTATAATTATCTTCATATACCACTTTTCCCTTGGCATCACAGTCTCCTCGCTACCAAAATTAGAACCCACGTTTGGTCCAATCATCACACTCGATTTAACTGCTCGCCTCCACAGAGTCCACACAGACGTGCCTCTCGCGTCCCAAAATACCGGATTTCCTTAATACCAACCCCTTAAACGCATCACAGCATTCAATACACAGAAACCCGACCACCGGACAGATCCTCATGCTCTCCTATGTACGTATCTACATTTTATTCAAATTTTAGGTGTCTATTCATTGCTGCTGAACACTGCGTTTCACCTGCGCTGCGGCCTATCATGTCCATCGAAATACTGAAGCCCATTCACAGTGATTCGATGGATACCAAAGAGCAGCGTCTCTGTATTCAATACTCGCCCACTACCGAGGTATAAAAAGCCAGAGCACGGAGGTATCTCTCATCAGTGTCTCAAAGCACAAAGCACAAGGATGAGGTTCTTCACATCAGCTCTTTTCTTCTCGCTACTCAAGGTCGCGTTCTCTGCTGCGATCGAGTCCAGGGCTGACAAGGCGGTCACCATCGACGTCGTCAATGCACAGCTCGCTCCCGATGGCTTCCAAAGGAGTATGTCGCGTCCAACTACAGTATTAGACGTGTTGCTCATGAACTACAGGCACTGTGGTTGCGAACGGGCAATTCCCCGGTCCTGCGATCACTGCATTCAAGGGCCAGACCCTCCAAGTGACTGTCAATAACAATCTAGTAGGTTCTTGATCGTTCATCGGCGTTATACTCCGTATTGATGAGGTCAACGTAACAGACCGACGCGTCCATGCGCCGAAGCACGGCCCTCGTGGGTTTCTTTTATTTTCCGCTTGTCGTAACTCGCCGTCTGACATAAAGCAGAACTTGGACGGGATATTCTTCCAAACTGCAAATGCATACGAGGAGGCTGAACCATTCATCAACGCCTGCCCCATTGCCCCCCAAACCAGCTATACCTACACTGTACCTCTCGGGTCTCAAGCCGGCACATTCTGGTACCACAGTGAGCTCAGTGTCCAATACGTCGACGTGAGTGTCAATATTTGATTTTCTGTTTTCTGTCCTCATGTTCTACATAGGGATTCCGGGGTCCCCTGATCATCTACGATCCCGCTGACCCTCACAGCAGCCTCTATGATGTTGATGACGAGTCAACTGTAAGATTTCCCTCTGCTGCACAGGTTCCCTTTTTCATCATTTGTATCAGATCGTCCAACTCGCCGACTGGTGGCAAGGATCCTCTGTTCCTCTCATGGCCGCATATGAAGCAACTGGCGTCGTCCCCGTCTCCGATTCTGGTCTTGTGAATGGTGCTGGTCGCTTCAACGGTGGCCCCGAGGTGGCCTGGTCGATCATCAACGTCGTACAGGGCAAGCGCTACCGCCTCCGTGTCATCAACGAGTCTGCTCGCAACGTCTTCACTGTGTCTATTGACAACCACGACCTGAGTGAGTCTTGATGTCTCGTTATTTGCTGCACCCGTCCCATACATTTCAATAGCGATCATCGAGGCTGACGGCGAGCTCACGGAGCCCCTGACGGTGAAGAAGTTTGACATGCTTGCTGGCCAGCGCTACTCTGTTGTTCTCAATGCCAACCAACCAGTCGACAATTACTGGTTCAATGCGCCCTTCGTAGGTGGATCCCCAGCTCGCAACCCACACCGTAGGCACCTCTCTCCTCTGGTGCGATTACGTGTACTCACAATGATTCGCAGAGAATGCTACGTTGTCTCGAGCCATCATCCGTTATTCCGGTGCTCCGGATGCTGACCCCACTGCGCCAATGACCTCTGGTCCCGCCGATGGTGCTCTCGTTGAAGCTGATCTTCGTGTAAGTAAATACTTTAGACATTGAAGCATCACTCGCTGACTGTATCTCCAGCCCCTTGTTCCCACTCCAGTAAGTGACTCGCATGGAAGTAGTGCTCCCTGTGGACACTAATGTGCTTCCTAGGTTTCTGACCCTGACGTGACGCTCAACATGGACCTTGAAGTCGTGAGTATTGTGGATTTCATCAGCTTGGATCACGTCTCAGTATGAATAATTAGGTCGCTGGAAAGGCTGTCTGGAATGTGAATGGTGTATCGTTCCTGCCAGAGAAGACGCCCACCCTGGAGCGTGTATTGAATGGTGCCCAGCAACCTGGTGACTTCAATGCAACCGAGAATGTCTTCGTTCTTCCTGCCAACGCGACAGTTGAGATTGTCTTCCCTCCAACGTGCGTCACTTGGTCTTTTTCCCCCTTTCAGATATTGACAATGTATACAGCGACGACGACGATGCCCACCGTAAGCCTGTTCTTTATTCTCTGAATTAGCAATTCACCACAAATGTGCTCAATGATAATAGCACTCCATCTTCACGGCGTGAGTTCTTTCTTCTGAACTAATACAGTCACCAATATTGACGTCCCGCTCGAATTCAGATGAACTTCCAGGTTATCAAATCCATGTCTTCGCCCGACAGCAACACGGTCAACCCAATCCGTCGTGATGTGCGTTCTGCTTGCCAGCTCTGATTCTCCGCAAAAGCCTCACTCAGTCAATAATAGACCGTCGCCGTTGGAGGATCTGGCACCACCATCCGCTTCAACACGAACAATGCCGGGCCGTGGTTCTTCCACTGCCACATCTTCTGGCACAAGCAAGCCGGTCTCGCCACTGTCATGCTTGCTGACCCTGCCACTATCCAGACGGCCGTTCACCCGTCCAAGGCTTGGGAGGCACTCTGCCCTGCGTGAGTATCTCTTGATTGCGACCATGGTACGCTGATGCTTACCCCCTCCAGCTACAACGCTCTCCCTGCAGAGCTCCAGTAGACATTTCTTGTTGGACTCACAGGAAGGTTTCGATACATAACAACCCATTAGCTCTCCACATCTAACACAAACTGTACATACTCAAGATAGAATTCACATTGTTCATATCTCCAATTTTCTTTGAAGTACTCGTTTCATTCACACTTTGACCGTATGCCATCCAATGAACAAGCAGGTAAAAGAGAGATGGTCTTCTGGCGTCCTATTATATAAAGACCTCATGGTAGGCTGCAGCATTCATGGCAAATGAGCATGTCAGTGACACCTCACGTGGCAACAGCAACCTACATCAATATCAATGTTTTTGTGGACGATGCCCCTTTAACCAAAGCCGGCTGTCGGTTTTTGTTTCATTCAGGACTTCTCGCATATGCGGCGGCCTTGAGCGCTAGCACATAGCAATTCTCCGTATCCTCGTTTAGTGTCATGGTCATCTATAGAATACTCGTATAATCTGTTCTGTCGGCATCATCAGTACCCATGTGGGCCCAAGAGAATGCACACTCTATTCTTTGCCTCCGTGCCGAACAGAAACCATATGCATGGCTTTCTATCCTCGATTCCTCAATTACACCCTGTTTGGAGGTACCGAGCCAGGTTCTTCTCACACAAACACCAAATATGCAACTGCGGCTGCCCCTATATTGTCCCGCATTTCCCCCCACCAAATACACGAGGTCTGACCATCGGGCCCCACAAACCCAGAGCATATCATGAGAATTATTATATCCGACTTCTGGTACACTTATCCCCGTTACCAAAGGCCAAAGAGAAGAACGCACAAGGGGACAAAAATGAGAGGCTTGGTCCTCGCAGAAGGACCTGTGCCATTGGTATAATAATATACACTAAATTTTGCCTTAGGGTCATTTGTGGAAGACATGGTCCCCCAACCTGATGACCGTGTGTTTCAGGGAAATTATTGGGTAAGTATACTTCATGTTCATCCCTAGTGATTATGACATTTGTGACCTTCCGCTGTTTTGTTAATCTTGCAAAGAGTAAACACATGGCCTTATATATTCCCTCCCACAATCAACAAGCGACACACATCAAAAAATACAACAGGAGAGAAAGCTCAGAGACGTGATCATGTAAGTGTTTGGTGGGTCGGTCTCGACAAGCAAGGTGCTCAACAAGCAACACCCGCCGGAAGTGGAACGCAACTGCTCAACTAAGTCTCAAGAAATCTTCCTACAGGGAGAGGACTTACGCTGGACCGTGAATCGTTCTGCAGCATTGCTCCTGGCCATGGCAGTAGACATTGTCACCGCCTTGAGTGAAAAAAAAAA
>QFDT01001799.1:0-21480 GCA_003315915.1 Macrolepiota dolichaula
GTACATGGCACCCCATATGCCCCAACTCCATGGAAATTGGTAATCCAGATATAGGGGGTTCGTACCCAGTTGTTGGGGCATGCGAGGAGGATGTTGTTAGGGGACCTGCGCTTGACGGCCTGGGAGGGAGCTGTCTCGGAGGCGGGAGGTTTAAAATGTCGTTGTATGCTGTCAATTGTGGGCTTTGTACATGTGGATGGGGGTAGAACTGTTGTTGAGGATAGTGTCCTCCAGCCGCAGGAGGGTAATAAGGATGGTATGGTGTTTGTTGGGGGTGAGGGATCCAGACTTGATGTGTTTGAGGGTCGATGTACGGTTGATTGTACATCCCTGGTGTTCCTGATGGTGGCGCTGCTGTGTATTGAGGATATAACATCCCTTCCGGCTGTACCGCTACCTGCAGCTGAGGATGCGGTTGTGGTGGAGGAACGTCAGGTAAAGCATCTGGGTGAACAATCGTCACTGGTACATCCAACACGATGTCTTTGCTACTTTCCATCAATCTCAGTCCAGAAAGAAAAATGCATCACAACTGTACACACCTTCCAAACCCCATGTGAACTTTCACTTCTACGTTCGCCTGAATACAAAATAGTGCCTCACTTGTTCTCCGCCCGCTGTCTGCACCGTCCTTGTAGGTACCCCCGCGTACGCTCCTCGCACTGATAGGAACATCGAATACTAAGTGAGCTACTCCCTCTCCACCAGGTGGAAGTATGTATTCTGGACCTTTATAGGGGACCGTCAATACTGTATCGGATATCTGTAGTGGGTTTGCGCCGTGATTGGCATTCGGATTTGCGTTGGGCAGAAGGAGAGTTCGGTGAAGGGATAACGTTAGTCCAGTGTTCTATCCCACACCACTCGTTAGCGAATTGTGGCGTCGAGTAAAGCGAGCAAATGAACCTTCCGACTGGAATGATTCTTGACCTGCAACTCCACACACGCGCTCTCCCCAGCAACAACCATACCCCCAACAACCCTCCCATGCATCCAGAACCTGCCAGACTCGCCGACGACGACAACGCCCTCCTCCGCCTTTGCCGCACCCGACAAGTCCTCTTGAAAGGATTCGACAACCCCAACATCAGATTTGTCAATGACAACGACCTTTTCGCCTTTCCAAAATATCCCAACACTCGCACGGACTTCATACCTAACCCTTGCAAGTCCTCCAGCAAAATCAATCGACGCAGGTGAGGTAAATGGTAGCGGAATACGGAATAGAAACGTCGAGTGTCCGCGCTTAGCTTTATAATAGTCCTCCGGGAATGGAGGGTCCTCAGGAAGAGGGTATGCATATACTGCATTAGACGGCGGTAGACCCGGGCCTTGGAATAACCGTCGCGTATGGAGGAATGTCATTTGAGCCGAATGGTCCCTCGAAGTCAGTTCTATAATTCTATGAGCATAATTTTGAGATAGAGCGAAAAGAACTTGCCTTGGAAGCCAAAGAGCTCGACCATGACAATCCCAAGAGCCAGTTTGTCTGACTTGGACTCGACCTCCATCTTCCCCGTCACGAATCCTCCAGCAACAACACCCTCCTTGGGCAGCGTAACGCCAACTCTGATCTTTGCATGGCTTGCCGTAGTGTTCATCGGTTCTGGCCCTGCGACCGGCGCCATCGTCGCAGAGGGGAAGACAACAACAGATCAATTTCAGTGACTGCCTAATTCAGTAATCACTCATTGACTACATAAATCCAATCAGGGATCAATTCATCCCAGCAGTCAATCAGATTCTGCCAATAAAGCCAATCAACGAATTCGGGAAGCCAGGACACTTGCATTATAAAAATGGGACTCACAATAAGGGTGCTAGACCACCAGTCAACCCATTCACAGCAAGGCCTACTTGCTAAATTCTACGTAATGAGAGACCTGCCTTGATCACTACAAAGACAATATCCTAAATTAAGGATCAAATCACCAGAGGTACCCCGCCCGTGGGTAAGAGGAACAATGACAAACGTTCAGGAGGAATGTGTGGCAGCCAACGACAGCCTTTGGATTGAAAATACAAAACGCGGCGTGCGACTAGATGGAAAGCTCAAAAGCCAAGGGAATCATCAAGGCAGGAGAAGAGGCGGCAATAATCGATAAGAAATTTACCAATGCTCTTGTATGTGACATATCTTGACTCTAGCACGATATCACACTCATGTTTTCGAAGCTCATGCACGCCTTTCAATGGGCAACTTCGAATTAGAAAGAGTTGCAATTAGAATCAGACGACTTAAGGGCCGATCGAGGTTCAAACCAAAGAGCCAGCCGAAGCTGGTAAGCAAGTTGAAACACGGATAGAACGACGTACAGTTGAACATGTAGCAACATTCATACCAAAAGATCGTAAGGCACATGTTATTAGAGCACTTAACCTTGAGGTGCACAAGTGATCTACAATCCGGCGAGATATAAGAGTGATAGTGCTCAACGTTTTAAAGCTTGAGTGAGCATCAAGGTGGCATCTGTAATTCAGATCAGTGCAACGCCCACGGAGGCTGGTGGGACTAGCTTCCGACACGAATAAAATCAGTTCATGTTTATAAGAGTGCTCGAGGCTTACGGTATCCATTAGATAGATGACGTTGATGGTGGTAAGGGAGCCCTCGAAAAATAAATAGGATAGGTTGAACGTGCTGCTGACGCTTGATGTATCGCACATGTATTGCGGCTGCGAAACCACGTGTATGTGTGATTAAACGCATGGCCACATCATCGATCACCAAGTGTCCATAGTAATTATACATGTTTGAGGCTGAAGAAATACAAAGGATGTTCATACACCTCCTGGTATGCCTCGTAGTTTTGTGGCTGGTAAAAATCCTTCGTCCTGGAATTCAAAAATAGCCATTCAATTTTGATCCTCTGACACAATGTCACGCAGTCGTACAAATCAAAACAAATAATGCGCAATTGAATATCTCGATTTGTTGCACCTGCTACACTCCTCACCTTCTAGCCAGTTGATGCAAAAATATACCCTCTAAGCTATAGCTGATATCAACAATAATCTTCCAATCCAGCGGCCAATACCTCGTTATTTCACATCGAAAAAGTTTGTAATTATTTGAGGCGACAGAGCTCAAGAACTTCATATATCTTCGAGTTTCACCAAACTTCCATCCCTTTTATTTATTATCGTTCCAACAGAGTAGTACCACTTTCTCCTCCCCTTGCCCAAAATTTTGTTATGATATTTCGAGATTTCAACATCTTTCTCGATCAAGATGACTCCCGTTCCTTCACTAACCTTTTGGAGGACTGAAGAACTTGCTCTCCTCGGGGAAAACTTCTTGATTCCTTGCTAAACCAATCTGGAAATCAATTTCTCAGTTTCCGTCTCTGGCCATCTCTTCCACGTTGACAGTTCTTTTCCTCGGAAGTCCTTGCAGCCCCTGGTGGATGGTCCTTTCTGGCTCTCACCGGATGTCGATGCAAGGCTGAAGAAGTCACATAATTCAACATTTCAATGGATAACTTGAGTGTCTCCTTTCTCATATCTCTACTTCCATTCGGGCGTTCCAGGTTCGACAAGACATCTTTTCTTCCCCCACCAACTGATTCCTCCGCTTGTCTCTCCACTTAATCCAGACCTGCACTCCATAGGACCCTTCACTCAATGTTCCTTTGATACTCAAAATTCATGAATACCCTCCAGTCTTCTATCCTTGGTCTCTCTTACTCCCATACACAGCTATACAGTTGCATTGAAGCGCATCCTTGTACAACCCTAAGACCAGTTCAATGAAACGCTCTGTTGATCTTACCTTTGGGGTAGAGTAATTCGTATGGGGATCTATTCAAATCAGGTGTAACTTTTTCCAAACCGATCAAACTCAATGACATATCCTAACTCGAAAAAAATGTATATGTATTTGATAATAGTTCAAAACCATCTAAGGAAACAACTTGCGAAATAATTGGCTAGGGATACATAAACTCGATAGTGCGATATCATCCAAGAAACCTGAGTGAACCTGGCCGGGGACCTTGAATCTACTGTAGATCTTCAGGGAGAGCATTATAGCTAGAAGGAATTATGTGTATGTCAGTTCAGCACGTTAATGCCCTAGATGGAGAGAGATACTTACGCAGGGCAAAGCGCTTCCCAAGCCTTGGAGGGGTGAACAGCCGTCTGAACGGTAGCTGGGTCAGCAAGCATAATGGTAGCAAGGCCAGCCTGCTTGTGCCAGTAAATATGGCAGTGGAAGAACCATGGCCCAGGGTTGTTAGTGCTGAAGCGGACGGTAGTACCGGAACCTCCAACGGCGACGGTCTATCGTTGAAACGAATGAGCTTCCCTGCAAATCATTGGGGGCGAATGAATGAGATCGTACGTCACGACGGATTGGGTTGACCGTATTGTTGGTAGGGGAAGACATGGATTTGATGACTTGGAAGTTCATCTAGGTGTAGTGTTGATTCGAAAGTTTAGATCATTTTAGGAGAGAACTCACGCCGTGAAGGTGAAGTGCTATTTTGATTCAGTATATAGTGAGCTCTCAATCCAGCAACCTGACCAACAAAGAGCGGACTCACGGTGAGCATCATCGTCTTCACTATACATTATTCAGCATCTTCAGCGAATTGAAATAAAAAACGAATCGACATACGTGGGAGGGAACACAACGTCAATTGTCGCATTCGCAGGCAGAACAATAACATTCTCAGTAGCATTGAAGTCACCGGGCTGAACGGCACCGCCCATAACACGTTCAAGGGTTGGCACTTTCTCTGGTAGGAAGGACACGTCGTTGATGTTCCAGATAGCCTTTCCGGAGACCTAGTAATATCCAATCAATAACTTTCCAAGCGGATTTCGCTCATAACACTCACGACTTCGAAATTCAGGTTGAGAGTCACATCGGGCTCGGAAACCTAGGTACTCTTAGTATATGCATGTCTGAAATTGCGTCGTCATGCAATAATAACTCACAGGAGTTGGGACGAGGGGCTGGTAATAGAATCAGTGGATGATTACTCAAGAGAATTGAATTTTTTGCTTACACGAAGGTCAGCCTCAATGAGGGCACCATCTTCCGGACCAGAGGTCATCGGGGCAGTGGGGTCGGCAATGGGAGCACCGGCGTAGCGGATGATAGCGCGTGATAGTGTAGCATTCTCTGCAAACACCAATAAGCGCATGATAATACAGTAAGGTGAGGAATGTACTCACGGTTTGGGTTACGAGCCGGAGAGCCCCCTACGAAAGGTGCATTAAACCAATAGTTATCAACAGCTTGATCAGCAGTCAGGACAACGGAGTAGCGCTGGCCAGCAAACATCTCAATCTTCTGGACAGTGAGGGGCTCAGTAAGTTCTCCGTCGGCCTCGATGATCGCTGTGTGCAAAAGATTTAAGCCATTTCTATAAAAAAAGAACATGTCAAAGACTCACTCAAATTGTGGCTGTCGGCTGAGACCGTGAAAACATTACGAGCAGACTCGTTGATAATTCGGAGGCGGTAACGTTTGCCTTGCACAACGTTAATAACCGACCAGGGAACCTCAGGGCCACCATTGAATCGGCCAGCACCATTGACGAGACCAGAATCAGAAACCGGAACAATTCCAGTCGCCTCATAAGTCGCCATAAGGGGAAGGGAAGAGTTCTGCCACCAATCGGCGAGTTCGATAATCTGATACCACAAATCAGAAAATGGAGAGAAGGAGAAGACTTGAAGGTGCAGTCTTACAGTGGACTCGTCATCAACATCGTAGAGGCCGCTATGGGGATCTTCGGGATCGTAGATGATAAGAGGACCGCGGAAGCCCTAAGAAATGCACTTCAGGATGAAAGAGAGGAGGTCTGAGGGAAGTGTGCCTACATCGACATATTGCACGCTGAGCTCGCTGTGATACCAGAATGTACCAGCTTGAGAACCAAGGGGCACAGTATAAGTGTAGCTGCCTTCGGGAGCGATGGGACAGGCATTAACAAAGGGTTCGGCCTCTTCGTAGACATTGTCCGTGTGGAAAAAGATCCCGTCGAGGTTCTGAAATGCGTCAGATGCACATTGGGGGAAGCGGATAGTAGCAGATACCCACAAGAGCGGTGCTCCGACGCATGGATGCATCAGTCTGTATTGGCCCTGTAAATATAGAATGTAGGACATTGGTGATTTTGATGCTTACCAGTTTGTTATTGACAGTGACTTCGAGGGTCTGGCCCTTGAGAGCAGTGATGGCAGGGCCAGGGAATTGCCCATTCGCAACCACGGTACCTACGTTTCACCAACAATGAGTATTCCGTCATAATCGAGCACAACATCAACATACTCCTCTCGACGCCATCGGGAGCGAGCTGTGCGTTAACGACGTCGATGGTGACAGCCTTGTCGGCCCTGGACACGATCGCAGCAGAGAAAGCGACCTTGAGGAGCGAGAAGAAAAGAGCCGAAGTGAAGAACCTCATGTTCGTGCTTTGAGCAAGTGATCAAAGTCTTGCCTGCGCACCACAAGCCTTTATACCTGGACAACAAGCGAACAGCGCACACGGAGACTCTGGAATTCACGCGACTTTGTCGTCGTGGGTATCAATCCAGCACCATTGATCCCTTGTGGTTGTCCGTATAGCTGAATCCTACGGACATGATAGGTCATGGAGAAGGTAGGATAAGACCCTGCAGCGGCAACGACGGAACCGAGATTGTGATTAAATCGCAAGAAAGTGATCAGCTGTACGTGAATCGCTTCGGAGGTGCCTGTTTTAACACTCTAGTACACCAAAGGGGGTTGATACCGTGGGGATCAAACATTTTGAAACATGGAAGAGCATCTGTGTGGAGGTCAATAATTAAATCATATCTAGTGATTGGCTTGGAGCCGGCTTCAACTGAATAAACAGCGAAGAACTTGGAATGCCAAGAGGAACTCGCATGAGAAGGTCATTTTAGCACATGGGTTGACAACAAGCGAAGTCGAGTCTATATTGTCCGTTACAGAGAAGAGGAATACCGATCAACGGCCTCCCTATCGACGCGTGGAATGTCCGCACATCGGGAGAGAATATAATGGTATGTGGCACCGACCCATGGGCTTGAGCACAACGCGGAATAGACGAGTCAAGTCCTGACAAGAACCAGACCAGGACGTGGGAACGCCATCGCGTTGAAGTTCATATCTGTAATCCAGAAATGTGAGCATCCGGATAAGCTATGAGCTTACAAGTTCTTACAAGTTTTCAAATCTGCGTTACAAATGCGATCCTGCAAGAAGCATAATTCCAAATTATGTTGTAGCAGCGGGAATTGATCTAGCTCGGGCTACATATTACCAAACAAATGACGACAGCAAAACAATCACACCATGTCTTCCTGCGACTGCAAGTCTACAAGTCAAGGCAACAGTGGACCACCATGACAAAAAGTCAGGAATGCTTACTTATCTCAAAGAGTGCCATTTCATCCCGTCAACGGTAGACTACCCTTGGCATCCTAGACAGGAGCACTGTGCCATATAGTGCGCCAGACTCAAGCAAATCACAGAAGCAGAGGCGACAAACAATCCCAGTGGGCTAGAACGTGGTCGGGGATTTCAAGAGGAGTTCAATGATCTGATTCACATCATACTTGTCTCTCGATTATGCGTATCTCAGGTGATAAACATGTGCTCTATTCCGGATACGGATTCAGTAGAGTACCAAACTAGCACCGCGAGCATCTACGTGGTGGATATTCCATCCACTACGGGCGAGAGGTTCAGCCTTCCAAGGCTAGTAGGAATGGAGAACTCCCTCTGCAGAAGACTGTTTGAAACAGACGAGGTCGCGCAGAAGAGGTCGAGTTTCAGGGAATGGGACAGGGGTCTAGAGAGGTCTGGACACCCACCGATACATGGGCGAGACCCCGGGATGCGTACTGAATTCCTTTGGGACCAGTGGCGATGATTCCAACGGGGGCCAAGAATAATTTGCGATTGCCCGAAAGCTAAGATAGAATCAGACAGTGCTATGGACCCCGTAGTAGCCGCATATCCGGTAGACATCTCTAATTCCGACCTCCACCATTTTCTGAGTGGAAATTTATCTCCCAGACTTCTAGGCCT
Source organism: Macrolepiota dolichaula (assembly GCA_003315915.1). NCBI lineage: Eukaryota > Fungi > Basidiomycota > Agaricomycetes > Agaricales > Agaricaceae > Macrolepiota > Macrolepiota dolichaula. Next base: position 8,051 of record QFDT01001799.1, read on the forward strand.
AGAACTAATTTCGCCCATCACATGAAATGTCTATCACTCCTCAGTAGCCGAACGGTAGTAAGGTGAGGCATATCCTAATGTCGTTGAGCTCGCCACTCACGAATCATGATCCCCTAGGCATCCTCGTGATGAAGGAAGGAACCTCGCATATCCCAGCTACTGATCAGGTTGAATGTGTATCCTGTGATTCGAGTTCCCCACGTAACGAAGAGGAAATCGACACAGGAGAATCACGAACATAATCCGAGGGGTGTGTGTTGAATCCCTAGAGACAACTGATCGAGTGATATTGAAGAATTTCCGGAGGATCTGAACAAATTTCCGAGGGTAACAAATCATTCAGTCCCCAATCGAGTGCCCGAGAATACTGGGAGACTCTAGGCCTCACAAATCCCTGTCAGAACCGATCCACGGAAGCGGCTTTCAGGGACAGTTTTGACGTGCCAGCCGAGATCCTGGCTTGGGTCAAGGGAGGCAAAAACACTGAGGCATTCGGCCAAGGCCCTCGGTACGTCCATATTGTCCATAAATGTCGTTATTATGATAGAATTTTCTAGCCAGAAACACTAACATTCTCGAACATCGGAACAGGAAATGAGCCGAACATAAGAGATTACTCCTGAAAATCTTCGAAGCTACCCATTCAAGCATGCAGTGCCGCCAGCTGCCCGCCCCCCGATCCACACATCGGTGCCGCCAAGTCGGGTGATCGATATGTAAATCTCGCACAAAACATCCGGGGATTCACCGCTCATACGGTAGCATACGGTCCACGGATGATGGATACTTCCACCGGTAAAGATGATCGCAAGAACTAATGCGCATGAGTCGACAGCGTTGGTAGGATAGCATGAAGGGGATCTGGGGTTGAGATGACCGATAAGCGAGCTAGAGACGCTCATCTATAGGGATACGACTTTGGTCAGCTCCAGGAGAGGAAGATTTAGCATTCGGGACTTCTAGCGATTTCCAATCCGTTCAGTCATTGGCTGTGTCAAATGTACTTGCTTTAAGAAGCTCCCCACTCCCCTTCCGGGTGAGGCCAGAGGATCCCATTTCTCGAGAAGAATTGAAGCCTAGGTAAATGTCCCGTCAAAGGTATGCGTGGCGCTGTAGTTCCAGAACCAAGCCGACAGCAAAATTCCCAGCGAACCCCGCGAGCCCTATAGACATCATCAGAGAGCCCACAGTAGTACTGTCTGTCAACCCCTCACATTTTACATTTGGCAGGAATCCGACATCCGAACGAAATGTGCCTGAGATATCATTCCAAAAACCATCCACGGCGGCGGCGGCTCCGTTCTACAGTTAATGAAATCGGCGAGCTTGCATTGCTCTCATGTTCGCCGAAATCATCCAAGCGCGGTGCCTGTATAACGAAGCCGACCAGATCATCACAAGCTGGGAGATATGGGCCCCGCCTAAGTTCTGGATCGTGGGTTAAAAGAACCCGCAAAATCCGGTAGTCTCCTGCGGCATATCTTGGAAGTGGTGGGTCTATGTGAATGACGGTGAGTACATATATCAAGGCTTGATCACTCACACCACAAATCATACCGGATTGGGCTGGGCCATCTTCAAACCCTGTTTCAAGGAACATCTGTGGCTCTGTTCTGTCCATCTGTTCAACAATCACGGACATACACACTCGACTTATTTTAGTCCAAGAGTTCTGCCTTCGTTCTCACCGATCCACGGCCCAAGATTCCGCAACGCAAGTGGTAATCGACTGAGAAGAGAAAAAAAAGAATCAATTCGGAACCTAGGGACAGGGGTTACATCTTCTTGGCCTCTTCCAACGTCTCTAGCCTTGTGATCTGCCGATCCCTCACTGCCTCCTGCCACCGCTGTAGTTTCGCTACCTCGTGCACCTGGAATCCATAGATCTTCGGTCTGTACCGTTCAGATTTCAGCGCTACCCCTGCAGTGCTAACCTGCTCCCCACCACCCTCCGCAGGTTCGGGCTCCTCTCTCACCCTCGTCCTCCTTAACCTGCCCGCATCTCCCCCGGCTCCAGCACCTCCAGCGCCGCCCGCACCCGCACCGCCGCCCGCACCGCCAGTGGTATTCATAGCATTGGGTGGGCCGCCAAAATCTGCTGGGCCTGTTTTTGGTGGAACAAGATTTGGATAGACGAGAAACAAGAGATGTGGGAAGGTCGTTCCGAAGTATGCTCCATCGATGCTCCCATGTCTAGACGATTTCGGCGAGTATAGGTCTTCACAGCGACCACAGTAGAGTTTTACGGATTTTTCGTAGGGTATATCTGTTAGGCCCACTGGGAGGAGGGCTTGAGAGTTGCAGAGCACACGTGGACATCTCCCAAAGTCCGCTCTTTTGTATTTTTCTATCTGGAACGTTATGCTGTTAGCTTGGAGCGAAAAGGGTTGGAAGAGGAAAAATACCATTTTCGCAAGTCCACGAGCGGTGACAATCCACCGTGCATGAATCAATCCATAAAGTAAACGCGCCTGGACATCTAGCGATCCTCTCAAACTGTCCTGGATGTCATCGTCTGTGTAATTGTCATTATAACGTCACACACCCGCACAATGCCAACACACGTACGCACCGAGATTATCAGTGATCAAGTCCAGAGCCTGCGAGTAGTTCGCGACTTCATTGTTCAATCCCGTCAGATTGAACCGATCAAGGATGAAGTCTTCATCCACTTCGCAAAAATATTCGTTGCCTTTTGAGGAGAGGAACCACGAGATCCACTGTGCGCCAGCACATCAGTCTCAACGACTTATTTTTTGTTTGAAAATTGGTTGTGTCGTACTGAACTATACGCAACATCATCATCATGAGCATGGCAGCGTAGTGAAGGATGAAGAACGCGAACCTGGAGTAGTCCGAATCAGAACCGGTCGAAATATCTTCCACTGTACTCAGTCAGTAGACTTATCACTATGTTCTGAGGATGCTACGCACTCATTGTAGGCCTGTGTATGAGTGAGTCGTGGAGGTGGGAAGGAGAGGGTGTGTTGAGGCGAAAGCAAGCTCGTCGTTGAGGTAAATAGCAATCAACCTCCTCTCTGCCGAGCCTCAAGATACATCATATGTTACGTAAGCAGATCATCGACCTACTGCTTTATCAATTGACGCACAATTAACTTCAAACCGAAGCTTGTATAACACCCACTTTACAGGCCTTAGGCCGAAGCGCGACCATAAATTTGTAGCTAGTCCTCGTATTTACCTTTACCAGACAAGATTTTGTCACAGATCGCGCTTGAGTGACATAGATACATTTTCCTGTTTGTGCAAGAAAGTTGGTGAGTCCGGAAGGGGTCTTGGATTAAGTTTACAAATGATTCAAGACTAGTGATCCAGTAGCAGGAAACCTAGATATGTACGAAGAACTGCGATTATAGTCCGTGAACAAGGATGCATGGCTTGTGTTGAAAGATGTCCGAACTCTTCGCGCCGCATTCACTTTCCTTACATCCCCGCATGCGATAAATTCTTCCCAAGGTGAAAAAAACATACCCCGCTTGAATTTGACCGAGCTGTATCTTGTACATATGTGTCTGACCGCTCCGGTCCTTATCGATTTATTCTTCCCCTTTCCGGCGATGGCCACCCTCGGTAGCCAACAGCCCCTATCCCAACCTTCTCACTCCACCCCCTAAACCTTACTTCGAGCTGAATACGCCGATAACATACCGACCTCTTGCGTATCTGTATTGCTTATTCCGCGCTTGTCTTTGCCGTCAGGCTGTCAGGAGCCGTCAATGTACACGAGAAATTCATTTGTATAAACAAGACACGTGTGCGTATGCAACACTTCCATCGCTTTCGTCGTTTCCGATCGCCACACTTCCCGTATCTTACACATTGCACCTATACTAATACCCCACTAGATTTCCCCATCCCATGGCCGTCCAGGCTTCACGAGCAGCCATTTCCTTCGCTTGCTTCTGGTTTGGACCCTGGCCTTCACCTCTGACATCTCCGTCGACTGATCAAATAAATCATAGAAATTTCAGAATAGTATATGATATGGAAGTGACTTACGACAACATTGAACGAACCACATCGGATTGTGCGAAGGACCCTCTTGGCGGGCAGGGTATGTCACCGTCAAATGTTTCTGCTGAGCAACAAGATTGAATTGAGCCAATATCTTGACTTTGACATCAGACCCCGGGGAGGTTGGTTGGGTTAATGTGCTACCAGAAGAGGCATAAGATGGTGGGGGAGGTTGGGTGGGTGGAAGAGAACTCGGTGGTGGTGGTGGAAGGTTCCTCCCTGTAGGTAGACGGGGAGGGGGGACTCCCGGATCTACGATCCTTGAGACCCATTCCTGGATGGCCGCGGGACCGCTTTCAAGGAAACATGCACCAATATATCTGTAAAAGAATTTACTTGCTTCCTGCGGGGTGTAAGGACCCGCTGTCCTGATCAATTTGATAGTACGTACCGGTTCTGTGTCGTAGATGCCCCGTATGTCTGGGGGGCATATAATTCTTGACCGACAACCATAATGATGCATTAGTTCGACAAAGGGAGGGTGGTGGGTTTGTAAATGGACCTGTGGTACCCAATTGGTCAGAGGCGGCAAGTAGCTATCATCAATTGCGCACTTCAATTTCCTCCATGGGCATGAAAGGTTCCTTCATGAAATAGTGAAAAGAGAGAGCTTGGTCAAGGATGCGACTACCGAGGAACTCCAAACGGCTCGGGTGCTTGAAATTCGTTGGATCTGCCGCCACAGAAGACAGAGATTCATGTGAAAAGACAGCGAGCAACGAGTCCTGGTCTGTTATCGGTGGAAGAGGAGGGAGTCCGGCCATATCAAATCAAGAACAGAAAGTGATAGTGATAGTTGGGTATAACTTGATGAGATTCAAGGATAAAAGCGTTTCGAAATCTGTAACGGCCTCCTTATTACTTCGAAGGTTACCGAAGATTCCCGCCGTGGAATGTTCTCTGAGAGTGAAGTTCTGAACGTGACTAGCAGATTCGTAGGAAGAAATAGATGTAGTTCAGGTTGAAGTTGCTGGGGGACTATCGACTTATCATATACCCCGATTTGGTACTGTGACACATTGATGGGCTTAAGGGTCCCTAATTCACTTGTTGGGATTAATTACCCACATAACCAAGAAGGTTCTGGTGGACACGGTGCTGGGAGACAACGTGGGCCCATGAGAGACTGACACACAGGATCAATGTCGCATCAGCTACCTCGCCCGACCTCACAGGCCATTTCTGCCATATCACAACAAACTCCCAGAATCAATGATTTTCATCATTACGTCCCTGGGGCGACTTCGAAGATGTCAAAAACTCATGAACCCAGGGCTAGTATTTCCATGGTATGGCATGCTCATGATCCACAACAGAGCCAAGAGACGAAGAACGTCCTAGTGCGTGATATGCCAAATATACATTCCATAGCAACAGAAAATAGTACATACAAGTCATACAGCAAAATACATCCGGGACCAGAAAAACGCCCATTAGTCCATTGAAACAAGCCTAAAGAAGGTAAGAGTAATATACGACTAACCAAAGTACATATTTATAACACGAAACACCAACCCGAATCGGAGGTAAAGAGTGATTGATGGAGATGCATGAACGGCAAGTGCTTGGATGGATGGAAGGATTCAAAAGATGTGATACAAGGATAAATGTAGTGCAGTACAATGATGAAAATCAAAAAGGCGCATGAAGGGCAAACGAAACGTGTAAAATAAAAATAAGAAACAAGGCTATGGGATCCGGCTTCGGTCTTCTCCCCGAGCGCATGACCGGGTCCGAGCCGAGTCGGCTGAGCGTCAGCTCTTTCACCTCTACAAGGGGTGGAACCAGAAAAAAAAAAGAACCGGAAATCTAAGCATCCGGACGTCCATCCAGGACTTCAATACAAAACTCCCTCCAATCTACACTCCTCTTCACATCGTGTTCCAAAAACCGCTGTGCGTCCGACGCGGGCGCTGGCGCCTCCTCTCCCGCGATCGCATGTTCCATCCGGTGTCTCTCTACCCGACTAGGAACATGGCAGGTGCAGATTTCAGGAACCTGGAAACAAGGGCCCACCAAATCAAGTCCGGTTGGCAGCAAGTTGTCAACACCGGCGCGTGCCTCATATCCGGTGGCGTCAACATCGGTGTCATTGTCAGGGTCAGCCCCCTCGGGAATTGCAACTGAGATCGACGAGGTCTTAGGAGGGAACAATGAACGAACGCGTGATCGCGTCGGGATGTGCGAGATCGGAAGCGACTGGGAACGTGCATGCGAATGCCAATGAGAGTGTTGTGGAGAATCGTTTTGCTTGCAAAAAGTAATCGACGTGGGTGGGGCAGATTGGATAAGTGTGGATGTAGTAGACGCAGATGTGACGTGAATCGATGCAGGCCGCTTCTTTTCCACTATCGAAGTCCTAGTGCGAGGGAAATGCAAAAAGGATGCATCTGGGTGCGGGCTTGCCGAACGAGACTCGGTGAGATTCAGGAACGACGAATTCCCAGAGGACGACGAGAAGAAGGATGTAGCGGAAGTAGACAAGAACGACGAGAACGAGAGTCTATTCCTGTTCAGTTGCGGACGAGGATTAGGATGAGCGCGACTGCGGAGCATGGGAATCATCCCATCGCGGTCCCTGGGGGAAGTCAAGGAAGATGCATAATCGCTGAAATCCATGTCCATGAAAAATGACTTCGAACTTGGAGAGGATGAGAATGGGTCGAGCGGGTGACATTCTAGTCCCTGCGCCGGTTGCAACTCTGGCTTTGCCGTGACGTGTGTGTGATGCTCAAGCCTGAATAGCATAGATACCGGACACCGCATGCACAAGTAGACATATAACATGGATCATCACACATAATCACGAGGATGTCAACGAGGCGACAACGAAGATAGGCACATGCACAAATGATGAGAAGCAAACAGATCATGAGTTTACGATGCCACACACGAAAACACCAGAACCACGTACCCGCCATTGGGACATTCTGGCCAAACTGAGGCATCGAGAAAGTCGACAGGATCGTTGAAATCAGAGTCGCTAGAAGCTGATGAAACCCAACCAGATTCGTCATTGGGCAGGCTATTGTCGGCTGCTGCTCCAGTGCCAGTATTAGCACTAGACCGACGTTTCCGGCTGCCGAATAAGTGATGGGTGATAGATATCAGCGACGAGCGACGATTCTGTTGTTTGCGACATCTGGGCGTGTCAGAAGACGGGGGCGGGGGTTTGGGTGCAGGGACGTTGAGTCTTGACACCCGTCGCGCCTTCGCAGTCTCCAACTCCAAGTCTGAATCAGACTCGAAGGTATCATCGAAGGAGAGTGGGATGGGTTCAAACTCCGCCTTGGCCATAACATGGTCCTCTGTTGCGAACCGTCTCGACACAAGCCGAATCCCAGACGCAAAGAAATCAGAATAGCCAGGAGCGTGAACCGAATGCATCATGGGCATGATTGCGAAGAAAACAACGCCAGCGGCTACCGAGTGGTGGGTAGAGGTAGAATGAGAACCGGGGATGGGGCAGAAGAAACCACGACAGGGCTGGTCAATATATAGCATATCATGTCTCCTTCTGGTACTTACACGAGACAGGCCCTTATTTTTGAAGAGTCAGGGGGTAAGAAGACGTTCGAGATAAGCGATCTTCATCAACGTTGGTGGCCGGATGGCGGTGACATCGACGACGGATGACTATTTCTGTCATTTTGTCAATATTAGGAAATTCATCTTCACACATGGAACTAGCGACCAGGAGCCGAGGGAGGCTCAACGAATAAGCAAATATGACTGTATTAAGATATCATACACATAGCCTCTCGTGGGTATGCGGCGGTGATTGCAGGTGATGTGGAAAGATGATCGCGTATGAGATCGAGGCTTCGTGATCGTAAATCGTGCTCAACATATTTAGGATCGGGACGCCGCTTGCGTGAGCACCATTTTTTTAACGGAACGCAGACCTGATGTTCTGATCGTAATTGACACAACACAACAGGAATCCCGTCATTGAAGGTTGTGTATCAATTTGTTGTGCTGAGGGGGGAAGGGGGCGAGGTGCGTACCGGAGGCCTTGGAGTGGGAAGAGAGTCAGCCACCAGCTCATAGCCCCATCGCACAGTAACTCAGAAACCGGTTTTAGTAGCAAAGATTGATGCAGGGGCTTGGCGTATATTAGGAGCTATGAAGAGTCATATCAGCGGGGAATCGACGGCGTTTGATCTCAACTAGAGGCCAGACTGGCCAGCGAAGCAAAATCAGGTTGAACATTGAGGCGTCCCACGGAAGGTATGGCTCAATGAAACAAAATGAAGTCTGGGGAATACGAACTGGGAAACTTGTCGCCCACGGTTGATCGAGTAGAGACTTCATAAATAGAATGCACAGCTCCATTGGGAAACGCCCAAAATTTCAGTGAAATCGTTGAGGAGAGAACATGGCTGGATTTGAGTAGCATCAGTGATAGATGGAACAACGACGGGATGTGCTATGTATATTGATTGGACAATAGGTAACGTTTGGTGCGAAGACAAATGTCGACACTACTGCATGTCCACGGTCGTGATGAGACTGAAAGGAGTGTTGATAGAACCCACCGCTATAGAGCCAGAATAGAACAATCGCAATATTCTCTTCCTCTTCGTCAACTAGATCGGATAAGCTATCAAGGTCTGCAGCCGATCACACTGCAACCGGTGGTAAGTGTGTCGTGATAATAGTGAATGGAAGAGGCGGAACTACCTGCCAGAAGTCTACCGCTTTGCATTCCCGGTCTGAAATTGGGCCTGGGCTAGGCGCTCCTTTTGCGCATCGGCGATAATTCGCCGCTGGTTAAAGTATGCAATCTGTGTTTGTTGAGGTAGAAATAAATTGCAGTGAATACAAGGAATGATACAAATATAACGTACCCAGCTCTTAGCGCAGTTGTTCTCGTAGAGCTGCTTCTCTTTTGTGCAGGCGGTGCCTTCGTCACCAGCTTTAACGACATTGGCTCTGTCGAGACAAGCAAAGTAGGAATCACGAGCTTCCCAACATTTCTGGCGGTTCTGTCTTGATGGTTCTGACTTATCTTCGATCTCGCCGTTGCGCGAAAACCACCCCATGATAAGTCGTAATGAATGTTCCGAACTTCGGAAGAGTCAAGAGTCGACAGTGAATATGGTCAACTTGAAATCCGTCACAATGTCGGAGCAAGTGCAATTCCGTTGAACACGTGAGCATTCCCACGATTCATCCGGAAAGATAAGTTTAGGGGTTCTCAACAACCTTCCTCCATTGTGTATTGACCTCCTGTCCATTTCATATCATAATTATAAGGTCAGGGAGTTATGGTGACGCATCCACAGTTGACTGAGATGAAAGTATATTTTGTCAACTCAGCTACGATCAACACCTGTTTGATGCCTACACCAAGTGTTCGGTCATTGTTCAACAAATGGGTTACCTGTCTCTCCTATTGTTCTTCCTTTAGACTGAATCTGTACCATTCACTACATAGCAATCCGAATTGAACATGTTCACTGATTCGTGTGCTACATGATCTGAATAATTAAGTGCAAGTTCAATCAAGTACCCGACTCCCTAGATGATGATACAAATGATTAGCTCATGGAGTATACATGATGCTTTCCTCAGCTAGAAGACAGATATCGGGGCAGAAGTTGATTCCTCAAACCAGTTTCCCGTTGCCATCCCTCCCTTCTCCTTTGGTATCGGTAGTATGTACACTTCACTATATTTACCAACATATACCATCTCTGTCGACGCACTACTTTTCTGAGCGCATTTCCGAGCTCCCCTGCGGATTCTTGTGTTTATTAGAGATTGAGATATTTCTCGTTCGAGCATATTTCTATCTGGAAAGGTTCGATTGAAGCTCGCTTCTACTCTCTACATTCCTCTACGCCTTGACCCACTTACTCTACCTCAGTTTACAAGCTATCTGCGCTTAATATATCTAGCTCCTTATCGGACCTTCGAATGGGATCTCTGCTCCGCGGATCCTGCGGAATCAGCAACTGCAGACTATGCCAGAACCTGGTATGACTTTCTCTGCGTAGCCCGGAATTTTTATTTTTATTTTTTATTTCTATTCATATCCAATTATCTCATAAGAAGAGGGTACCTGATGCAAGCATTCAAAAAGATGATATTCCTGAGTGTTCATAGAATGAAATGGATATTGGAACGTCTCGCATATTGTATTGTATCTTCAGGGTCATGAGATATGTATATGGGCCATGGGAACGAACTGCCTGATGAGATTCTTAGTCAGATGCTCTGGATGCTGAAGTCAACGACGACGACCAGGGTTTCGTATCTCCCATCTATATTTCGGTTCTGAACAGTCTCGAGGTGCAAGTTCTGCCTCACACAGCAACTGACCGCACTATGGTCATTGTCCACCTAAACTAATTTCAACTCCCATGGCATCTACGCACCTCAAAACCCCAGCCCATTCCCATCCACTATCTCCAGACGAACTGCCATCGCGCAGTCGTAGAAGCCGTGAACCGCCTCGGACAGATACAAGACCGACGAATAACTATTTTACCCTCAAGGCGCAACTTGAGCAGGATACTTCTGATGCGCCAAACTGGGATGGGAGCGTTCGGGGATATAGCAAGCTTAACAAGAGGAGAAATTCAGATGCGCGGGGCCGCGATAAACCGCCTGCAACGTCACTATGGGATGGACGGCAGGAAGATGGGGTGTTTTCAGGATCGTCCAAAGACAACACACGACACGACCCAGAATTTGTGATAACCGAAGTCTTCGATTCAGACCAGTACAGTTCACTCGTAACTGGACATGTACTTTCAACAAAGTGGCATGAATGTTCTGATGATGCTATTGAGACTGCTGTCTCTAGGCTTGCTTCCATGGAAGCTCCCGGCGATATTGTCAATCAGCCCTATTTCACCTCACTACGCATATTATCATCCGCATACCATAGCCTAAGCTACGCGCGGTCGGAACTGCAACATCATCAGCAACTGGTGGAGGAGAAGGAGGCTGCAAGGAGGAAGAGGGCGAATGATCTACTCCACGAGCTACAACCGGCGGAAAGGGATATCGCGCGACGCGTTACCCAATCCATTTTCACTGACGACGACGAGAATCTTCACCAGGTGCAGAGAAGGCAAAGTGCTGTCGTATGTCATCCTTATTTCGAATCTTATTCTTTATTGACGCGCATATAGTCTCTCATGGAATCACTGAGTGAAGCAATCGCGGACGAGGTACCACTTGCGCGGAGTATCCCAAAACCCATGACACCCATGCCGGAGGAGACTACGTTCCAACTTGACCATCCATCCGAATCTTCACCGGAACCGGTCCCCACCACTATTGTCGATGGCACCCCGACCGAGGAACCTGAAACTCCTTCAGCCCCTTCTGTCGACAGGAGTAGATCTTCATCCCTCCCAGCTCCACCTACCCTCGACACCAAACAGCGACAAGACCGTGCCTCGATTGGCGACTGGATGGGTACATTATGGGGGAAACCGAAACCTCCTCGTTCTCAAGATGGACAGATGTCCGTCGCGTCCCCTACTCCTTCGAACGATATCACTCCCAGACCCCGCCGGAAAACTGCCAAAAGTGTTTTCGGCACTCTGGGTATCTCGATCCTCAATCCGGTACCTGGTAACTCATCCAAACGGCGTCCCGTCGCTGAAATCCAGTCCCCTGCTCTACCTGAAACTATACCCTCCTCCGATGCAGATGCAGATGTTGACGCAGAGTCTGACGCCAAGTCCACTGCACCATCAGCAGCAATATCAATCCCACCATCCATCGTGCCTTCAGCAATATCATCCCCTATCCAACATGCTTTTGTTCCACCAGCCCTTGCCGCCCCCACCCTAACGACCACACTCGACCCTCCAACGAAGCCAGCATCAATAGCCTCGTCAGGTCTAGCATCAACATCTTCTGTTGTTGATCCGCCTGTGGTGATGATGCAGGGTGCGACGCTTCGTGCAATTGCCCACGCAACTAGGGTCATGACAAATGAGGCTGGTAGTATCCTGACTGATCAAGGGAGGGAGACTAGCGAGCTCATTGCTGCGAAAGCCATGTTGTTGATCAAGAACGCGAGGGACGAGGGAGTTGACTTTCAGGAGAAGGTCTTCAAAGAGCGAAGAGATACTAATGCAGTGGCGGTGATCAAGAAGGACGAAACTTCGGATCCACGACTTCTGGTTACCTTGAGTCCTACTACAGGGCCCGATGCGACCATGTCTCTCAACCGTGCGCTGGGCTCGGCCCCCGCAGTCGATCTGAAGAAAAAGGGAAGGACCGCCGGGATCGCTCGCACTTCTTCACCTTTCGTATCACCTCTTTTCAGTTCTTTCAGCCGCCAACAACGGCATGGATCTTCTTCCAAGTCATCCTCCATAACCCAATCGAACCAAAACACGGGCATCACCAATATTCAAACTTCCCTCAACACAACAAACCCCACATCGACTAGCGCCATCTCCTCTCCAAAACCCAAACCCAAACTCGCCTCCGTCCCACTCGAATCCATAATCCCAGCAATATCTAAACCCCCCACACAGTACCTCTCAAGAGGGTATACCTACACTCCTCTCACATCCCGCGACTTCCGATTCAGTCTCCCCCTAAGCGTGCCTCCACCCCACCCCCATTCTGCCTCCCGATTTTCGTTGCATAGCGGAGATGGTAGTGCAGAGGATGCTTCTCGGAGACCGCCACTGACGGATAGGTATGGGTTCATATATGACGTCGCGTTATACGATGTTTTGCTTTTGATACGCGCGAGGGAGTGTGGGAATAGCGCACCTGCGTGCTTGACTGGGGTCAAGATTGCTGATAGGGAGGAGGACAATAGTTGGCCTGAGGATGATGTTGGGAGCACTGTGAGTGGGAGAAGGAGAAGGAGGGAGAGTATTGAGATTGTTAAGGGGAGGTGTACGTGTGATGGAGACTTGAATAGGGATAGGGATGATCAGAGTGTTGGGAGTGGGGAGCGCGGGAGGGGAGGCGAGGGAGAAGAGGGAGATACCCAGTCTGCCCTGAGTGTCAAGTCGCGATCGTCGTCGAAAAGCCGGAAACGGAGCTCGATAGTGTTTTCATCTGGTGCGACTACAGCCTCTAGTGGCGGTGGTGGTGTTACGAGTTCAACGTCTATCCTGAGTGTTAATGATAGTACACCTCGACATGCCTGTGCGAACACAATTCGGAAGCTCTTAGACCAGCTCACGGAAATACACGACCAACGACAGGCGACTCAACAGAAAGAATGGAACGCATTCGTCAAACAGCGCTCAAAGATCAAATTCCCAAGTAACAAACCTTCGGCAAACCAAACCCCGAATATGGGAAATACGCTCCTCGGACTCAACATTAGTCTCGGACTTACCGCGATAGAGTCAAACGCTGATAACGGCGATGACGATGAGGAAGAACTGGGGCACACTGAG
>QFDT01001802.1:0-11949 GCA_003315915.1 Macrolepiota dolichaula
ATAGTTGGCCTGAGGATGATGTTGGGAGCACTGCGAGTGGGAGAAGGAGAAGGAGGGAGAGTATTGAGATTGTTAAGGGGAGGTGTACGTGTGATGGAGACTTGAATAGGGATAGGGATGATCAGAGTGTTGGGAGTGGGGAGCGCGAGAGGGGAGGTGAGGGAGAAGAGGGAGATACCCAGTCTGCCCTGAGTGTCAAGTCGCGATCGTCGTCGAAAAGCCGGAAACGGGGCTCGATAGTGTTTTCATCTAGTGCGACTACAGCCTCTAGTGGCGGTGGTGGTGTTACGAGTTCAACGTCTATCCTGAGTGTTAATGATAGTACACCTCGACATGCCTGTGCGAACACAATTCGGAAGCTCTTAGACCAGCTCACGGAAATACACGACCAACGACAGGCGACTCAACAGAAAGAATGGAACGCATTCGTCAAACAGCGCTCAAAGATCAAATTCCCAAGTAACAAACCTTCGGCAAACCAGACCCCAAATATGGGAAATACGCTCCTCGGACTCAACATTAGTCTCGGACTTACCGCGATAGAGTCAAACGCTGATAACGACGATGACGATGAGGAAGAATTAGGGCACACTGAGGGCCTTATTAACTTTGCGCAGCTCGGCCTATCGTCCGCTCGCGACGAGCGCCGAGAATTTGGTAGACTTGTGCGTAATGGTATCCCTTTGGCATTCAGACCGAAAGTATGGATGGAGTGCAGTGGTGCGTTGGATATGAAGGAGCCGGGGCTATTTAGGGACTTCTTGTCAGAGGAGGAGGGGTCGGGGAGTGTTGTAGCCGAGATTGAGAAGGATGTTGGGAGGACTATGCCGCTTAATGTGTTTTTTGGAGGGGATGGTGCTGGCGTAGATAAGCTGAGGAGGGTACTGGTGGCATACAGTCGGTAAGAGATTTTGAATGCTGACTTTCGTCTAAAAGTGATGGTGCTGACACTCTGGCAGACGTAATCCGGCAGTTGGGTATTGTCAAGGCATGAACTTGATCACGTCAACCATCTTGCTCGTGCACGCAGATGAGGAAGACGCGTTTTGGATGCTGGCAGCGATCGTAGAGAAGATTTTACCGGAGGATTTCTTCTCACCCTCCTTGTTGCCTTCACGGGCCTGTCCACTTGTGTTATTGGACTATGTGGCTGAGCATCTGCCGAAACTTCATGCGCATATGACAGAGCTTGGGATTGATCTTGGGGCGATATGTTTTTCGTGGTTCTTATCACTGTTCACGGATTGCCTACCGGTCGAGGTATGTTCTGTCTTGCTCTTGCTTTACATGGAGGCGGAAACACTTATATTGGCATCATGAAGACTTTGTTTAGGGTATGGGATGTATTCCTCGTTGATGGGCTCGACGTCCTGTTCCGTATCGCACTGGCTATCCTGCGTAGAAATGAACAAGAACTCCTCGCGTGCGAATCGATACCCGCTGTATACGTTGCCTTGGAGAATTTGCCAACGAGGATGTGGGAGGCTGATAAACTTCTTCAGGTGCGCATCCCAGTCTCACTTCTAAAGCACCTGTGTGTGGTGTTGACTTGTATATCTTCATACTCGTTACGCAGGTTGAAGCAGAACTCCGGCCCGTACTCGTGCATTCTGATATTATCGCAAAGAGGGACAAACATGTTGCTGAACTTTCGCAAATAATGTCGCAATAATTTTTTTCGAACTACCTCTAGTCACATCAATACCACTCCTCTCAAGACTATCACTCGCTCAATTCTGCTATGGTTTATATACTAGTATTTCAGGCATTTTGATCAGGTTCCTAATCAAGATTTGTGTATGTACACTATTTAACTTAATACTCATGCTTAATGGGATTTTGTGATCTTTGTTCCTGGGTGGAAGGTCACTTGCATTACAGTTATACACTTGTCTCTCGGAAACAATCATGGCCCCGTTTTCTCGGACCTGAAATCTAGAACACAGATTCTAGACATGTCCAAGCCCTCACTTATCTTTATAGACATATGAGAACCGGAGAACGTGATCTATTACCCCAGTTTACTTTACAACATATTACAACCCAGGCCCCAGTAGCCAATCCCTAAAAAAATAAAATACAACACGCTAGAGTACTACCACATATGCCAAAGTCTGCTACTGTCCCTACCTAGTTTTCTACTCGTATGTGTCATCCGCAAGAGGGCTCGTGGAACATAACGCCTGAACAACCTCGGGTCCACCTCGTTTGAAGCCTCCCCAGCTGCAAGGTTGCGACGACTGAGTGTAGCCGAAGATCGTCCACAACTCGACGGGGGTGGAGCTAGCGAACCATCATCACTCGTGGTGATGTTCCGATTCACATCTAGCCTCTGAGGTACCAATGCCTCTGTCACAGCCTTCACACCCGCACCCATCACCTGGTCCACGGCTGCGCCGAGGTCTGCGAAAACAGGCAACGCGGCAACAACACCAGGCTCTGGCTTGCTGGCATAGTAATCCACAAAAATGTCGTTCTGGGCGCCATCAGCAAAGTTGTACAAGTCGTTATAGAAGGGTGGCGCGTGGTCGCCTTCGAACATGTTGCTGTTGTCATTGAGCCAGTAGATGGGCTGTTTGGCGCCGTAGGTACAGTTGGCTGGAACCGAGTATTGTTTGTTGTTATCCGGGTCTGGGCCGCAGCGACGAGGAACTTCGGGTGTGGCGAGGGCGACGGTGGAAGTTGCGTTCGCTACTTTGCAACGGAAACCATTCATATAGTCTGTAATCATAAGGCATTAGTTCGCTGGCAGTTGAATGTGGGGGAAGTGAACTTACTTTCTTCGCCACCAGCATCTTGTGAATGTACCCAAAAGAATGCACAAATACACCCGCCCTCAGGACACGCAGGCATCCGCGCGGGTACCTCAAAGTCAGTGTGCCTGGTCCATACGCATGTCTGATTGACACTGAAAACCGTAAAATCTTCTGGCTTCACATCATCAACGTTATCCTTATACGCGATTGCCAAGGCGCAGCCCTTGAGGTCATCGGGCCCCGTTGTATGAAATGCCATCGAAGGCGAGCCCGGGCAAGGATTCTCACCGCTTACAGTGTTACGACCACCATCTGGGGCCACGGCCCAATACGACGTAGCATCTTTCGTACATGCAATCTCGGCCGTGGCCTTCCCACCTGCTGGGAGTTCGAAAAAGTCTCCCGCGTTGGGAGGATATGCGAGATGATTGTGGAACCACCACTCGTTGAATGTTTTTCCGCGGAGAGGGACAACGGGACGGTTGTCGTAAGGGAATGATTTATCAGTTACATTGAAGCCCCACATGCTAGGATGCCAGAAGGCTGGTGAAAGAGTATGAGTGATTGGTTATGGTAAAGTGAATCGGGAGGCTCACCTGAGTGTGCTGACACCAGCGGCACAGCAGCAGCGGCGATAGCACTAAATATCGTAACAAATCGTAACATCGTTGTCAGATAGGTTATTGATTTATTTGGAAAAGTCCGATAGGAAGTCCAGTAAGTCCAAGGAACGGTCAAGGAGGCCAGCTACCCGTACGAGAGAAATGAAGCAAAAGCACCAGCCTGTGGCCCGGAAGAGTAAGAAGTCGATGAGCATGTTGCCAGGAGCAACCCAATATATAAACGCTCCAGACAATAGCGAGTAAAACAAAAGCGATATATCAGAGAGTTGGCAGGTGGCTGTGTAAGCATTGTCCCGAACAATGCGAAATATAAACACAGTCAAATACCGCGTGACGTCATACCAGTCATATTTAATTTATCTTAAAACGATTTTACGGGTAACTAATGGCGAGCGATATGAATATGAAAGCCAAAGGAAGCAGACCGTGAAACGGGATATCTGCGAGGCGGATGAGACGAGCCGTGTAACCGGGATACTCGTGACCTCAACAGAGAGCAGACTGCTAGTGCGGGATATTCTGCGACATGAATTTTTTGCGAGCCGCACAAACGGGAGCCTCGTGACAGTAGCTAACTGGAGCGAGTCCATGACACACTATTCCTGAGTTTCTGGAGTAGTCGAGCCACACGCCATCATAGGAGAAACAGACCTAAGACACATTCATAAGACATATAGCGAAAAGCTTGTGTGTAGTCGAGCAAACCGTTGCATGGCCGAGCGAGGTTCCTGCTCGTCCATGGCATTCCCCTACAACATGTACAAACACCAGCTAGCGATTCATTGGGTGCTACTACAAGTAGATTTAGCGCACAGGAAAAAGTACCCCTTATACGATAACAACCATGGCTTCATCAACATCCTACCACTGCGATTGGAGATCCCGGCCGCCTCATCATGTTGGCCCACAGGGCCTTCCAGTATCGTTCAAAATCACTACTCAACCTCACATAATAAATGTGATGCGCGACATGATATGTCAAAGTACATATTCGATAGGTGGTTATTACAAGGCAAAAGCCCAGACGCTCAGTTGGGGTCTGAATGCCCTATTGATTGATAATTGTTAATCATTACATGCATTTTTGGACCTCAAGAAATGCATACTTTGCTCCCTTATAGTAGTATCACCAATTTCCATATCTGCTGTCGTGCTATCCTTCTCTGAAATGGAGAATTGGATAGGACTAGTGATTTGCGAAAGCGGCGACCTCGAATCGAGTTTTTGGATTTCTCTACGTTCGTTGAGCCTGTACATTCCATTGGTGAACAGACTCGTAGTAAATGCCATGTCTGCTTACGAAGCTAGGAAAACAACGCTGAACACTTGTTTTGATTAGATATATCTCCCCATCCATTCCTTGCCAACTTACATCTGGAGAGGATGAACACCACCGATAACCATTCAAACATACTGTTCTGTGAGGCAAGCTAGAATAAAGAATATAGTTTGAACGAAGTTCCCAGCAGAGAGTATATCATTTACCAAAATGATTGCGAGGGCGATAAAGCAGCTACACCTTCAATAAGTTTCTGAACCCACAAGCACAGTACCTCACAAACCCCGTAGTAATGCTGCATACTATAAACCAAAATGTTAGAATGCTATACAGAAACACCGGATGACAAACTTACCTATCGACCACAGGATAATACGATTGACTGCCTGCCTGATGCTATTTCCCTCGTATAATTAATATCACGTCAATCTCAAAGACAAAGGAAAAGCACACCTGAAGAGATCATCCCTTTTGCGGACATACAACTGAAAACTCAAATGTGCCGCAGCTATGAGGTCTGAAGCCAGGCCCACAGCAAACAGGACTATCACCAACCAATCATGACCTTTTATCCGATTCGTGACCACCGAACCCCCCGCGAAGGATTCAGAGGCTATGAAAAGGACACCGGCAGTCCTTGAAGTTATAAGAGCCCAGGAAATATATGGTAATAGCCATTGCCCTGTCAAAACTCCTTCCCGGAAAGCAAAATAAGCCTTTTAATCTGGTTAGTATTGATCATCATAGTACCATGCTCAACAATGCCTTTACTTGAATGGGTGAGTTACATAGGGTAACGAAAACAAAGTTTACGCCATAGGACACAGGCGGAGTGGGTGCGGAGGAGTCTCCCTGTAATAGACTCGGTCAGCTCACTCATATAAAGAGGCGGCAAGACTGGAGGAACCGACCTGGTACGTCATGTACTCACTGGTAACAGTTTGACCCACGTTAAATATCCTTCGAAATTTGTTATTCGGATTTACGAAGTGGATATGGCACACAAATCACCATATTACCAGGACCTAGATATATTTTTCAGCGAGTTGCTGCGAGACAAATTCAAGAAAGTAGGCTTACGAAGACTTTCAACCAGAGGGCATCAGACCTGTACTGACTACCACACCGCATACACATTAACCCAATAACAGTATTCCTACGAGAAGATGGACACACACCGATAATAATAGACACATTGACAGCAGAGAAACCCGAACAAAGTCGTGGAGATGGCCTTCCCAATTTCCAACGCGTCAAAACTGGACTCCCAAGCAGCTTGAATGGGGGCCATGGCCATGGGGGTCCTGAGCTAGGGAAATGAGTGGTTCCGCTATTGGGTTCAAGAGTGTCTTATATTGTACATAGAGATGTGTTCCGTTGGACCCGGGATATGAAATTATATCTCGGCATGCATGGCAGTCGGCCTTTTGGATTCCCGACTAGGTGGTCTCTCCACGGGTTAAATTAGATTGGAGTATTCTCTTGAAGTTTTATCGTCACATACTATATCGAATAAAATTTCCAGAGGCGTGGTATATGGGTGATTCCTACATTCCAGAGCGCACGGCCTCGTAATCGGTCGAATGATCCTGCCGTTATTGGATTAACAGCCGATGAAGTTGTTGGTTTAAAAGTAATTATGTCCGTCAAGCCTGAAACCAAGCTGAAATAAAGATGAGAGCACTCGAATCCAAATAATCTAAAAAAACTTAGACAGGACTTTAATATCGGGTTTTATTCTAGACAACGCATCAGTAGATATTTGTAAGTAATCAAACAGTCCAACTGCAATGTTTTGGATCAACTCATAGACAATAGGTTTTCTGGGTACTCGTTGGGCCCGTTGCCATACCCGCAACATCCCTCTACACCAACATACATCTGATCTTCGTCAAAACAACACCGTTCATACGACATACAGGGCCAGCAGCTTTTAAGTCGCCACGGATGGCGATTTCACTCGAGTCGAGAGCACAGGGGAAGCAGTGGGCACATCCAAGGGGGAAAGGGGAACTGTCCATCGCTTGCTGCCCCTCGACTAGATAACTGACCACAAAATATCATACCTAGGTCACTCGATAACTGTCCGTCAGGTGTCAGAGCCTGTTGTGTTAAGCCCGCGGCTTATACAACTTTGTAAATCCTCGAGTCAGCACGGATCTAGGTGCGACAAGGAACATCCCAGTCCCAATCATTGGCTGTTGCATAAAAACCGCACAATGAGGGTAGACCAAGATAAAACCCAGACATAACCGAGCAGGCGCTGGATCAGTGTGGGTGGTTTACCGCTTAGACGCGTGGAACCAGTAACAAGGTACTGAATCGCCTTGTCGAGGGTTATCGCCCAAGCCTAGAGAGCGGAAACTAAAAGGCGTCACTACCTCCACGGCCAGGCATCATTAATTCACCTGCTGCGTAAACTAACGCAGAGACGATGAAGATGGGACGAACAAAGAATTAGGCCCTAGGGTTGATCCACACAACACTACAATAGTATAGGTGAGTATCTAGTTAGAGACAACATCTGATCGTACTAAAGATGTTTTTAACCAAGGATCACTCAGTAGCTCCTTCGCACTACTCCTTTCCTCAGGCTTCCATTTCAACATTCTTCTCACAAAATTTAGGAAAAGCACTTTTTCTTCTCCCTCAAGCTGTTTTTCAGCTCCCTCTAAATCCTCCTTTGGGATCTCCGCACCCCCCTTCCATTTTCCTGTAACGAAGTACATGAATATAGTTTATTGGGAAAACACAAACATAGTAACATACCATCATCATCAAACCAGCCCCAAAGTCGGTCCCCTTTTGCCCGCCTGAGAAGATCCTTGGGGGGCGGTCCGAGCAACGCAATCATATGTGCAATGTGGAAAATGCTATCTTGCGTATTA
This sequence comes from Macrolepiota dolichaula, assembly GCA_003315915.1. Lineage (NCBI taxonomy): Eukaryota > Fungi > Basidiomycota > Agaricomycetes > Agaricales > Agaricaceae > Macrolepiota > Macrolepiota dolichaula. Next base: position 7,547 of record QFDT01001802.1, read on the forward strand.
TCTGGTCCCCCAGTAGTACGGAATAAGTTTCCGTTCCCGAGTAGGTCCCACGTCTACGAAATGACAATTAATGCTCAGCTCAACTAGCCAGTCGTGACACTCACCATAACTCCGACGCTCCAGATATCCACCTTTTCATCCCAAGGAATCCGAAGAATGACCTCTGGTGCTCGATATTGGTATGGTTGAATATCAATCATGTTGTCATATTGGCCAAATCGTGCCTCGCCAAAGTCACAGAGAACTGGCCGACCATACTTATATACAGGAGGAACGAGTGGCCTTGATACGTAGATTATTCGGTCACCGTCAATCTTACGCGCGGTGGGGGAGGTCAGTTCAGCCTTCTCAAAGTTGTCAAAGTCTTGTTCGGCCGTGTCTTCATTCATCCCCAACAGGATATTACTTTCCTGAATATCTGTAATGACATGAGATATGAAGGGAGAGAATGATCAACAGAACGAAACCGAGAGAATACACCGACTCACCTGTGTGTATCATCTTGGCTTCAGTATGGAGAAAGTCAAGACTGAGAAGGAGATGCTCGAGAACCACCTTTGCGAGATAAACAGGTATTGCCCGTTTAGGGAACAGCAACCTGAGCGCCATGAGAGAGGTGGAGAGTGGCGGGCACACAATACACTGCAATTTGCCATTCTTGAGATCCACATGAAATTCATCAAGCAACCGCCGAACAATCAATGACGCGGGATTCTTTGTCTTTATCGTGTCCAGGTGTTTCAGAGCTTTCAGCTCAGTCTCGAGACCTTTAGGTGTACCAATTTTTAGTGTAACATATCTATGACCCCTAAAGGCATGAATAAATAACATAAGAAACGGAAATGAGGTTCAAGTAGACACTTACAACATGTCTCGACAGAGCCAAGCGGTGCCATATGCACCATATCCCAATTTTCCGACGACCTGGTATTGTGATTTGAATATTTCTCCTATACGAACTGGATAGAACTCCTCGGGCTTGTACCACTCCCACTCTTCCTCCTCAACCAGTCGCGAACTTTCAATCACCCCGAAGCCTGTTGTAGGGAAATTTATAGGTGTCCATGGCTTTCTGAAATAACGCACTAGATGCGAGAACATTGACGGTAATGGATGCTTGGCCGCCGGTAAGAATAGCTGACTCTGACATTCCCACGGGGGAATATGAACTCTGGAGCTTATCGCTGGATATATCATGAGCTATCTCACACTCCCCACTTCCCGTAACGATACCGTATGTGCTGGTCTCGAGGTCGCCGGCAACTCCGAACATGCACCATGGAGAACAGTCCCAAGAACCCTCCGACGTTCAGAGCCTTTCTTCCTAAAAAGGTCACAGCCACACACTCCTATCGGAAGGTCACTTGTCACCTGGAAAACCATGGACCCCGACTTCTGGAACTCAGGTTATCCAGAGCACGGAATTGGAGCGGGAAAAAACAGAACAGGCATAGTCATCTTCGGAGAATGCAATCGTATTGCCCTAATTTACTTTACAACAATTACAACCCAGGCTAAATCCCGAGGTGCTACTACATATGCCCAAGTCTGCTACTGTCACTGCCCTGTTTTCTACTCATATGCGCCATCCGCAAGGGGGTTTGTGGAACATAACGCCTAAATAATCTCGGGTCCCGAGCGTGGCCGAGGATCGTCTACGACTGCGGTAGCATTTTAGTTCACATCTAGCCTCTGAGGGTCAATGCTTCCGCCACAGCCTTCATCCTCGCACCCATCACCTGCTCCAAGGTCTACGAAAACGGGAAACGCAGCGACATCAGGCTCCGGCTTTCTGGCATAGTAATCCACAAAAATGTCATTTTGGGCACTATCAGCAAAGTTGTACAAGTCGCTCTCGAACATGTTGCTGTTGTCGTCGAGCCAGTAGATGGGCTGTTTGGCGCCGTAGGTGCAGTTGGCTGGGACCGAGTATTGTTGGTTGCACTCTGGGTCTGGACTGCAGTGGCAAGGGACTTCAGGTGTGGCAAGGGCGACGGTGGAGGTTGCGTTCGCTGCTTCACAACAGAAACCATTCGTATAGTCTGTCAGCATAAACCATCAGTTACATTGAATCATATGATGATGGCTACGGCTTCAGTGATATCGCACAACTCGCTGCGACTCAATATAAACGAACCACTACAGCTTCACATAATCAACGCAGTGCGTGCGCGACATAACATGTTAAAAAACCCTAGGAGTACACATTTGATAGGTGGTCATTACAAGACAAAAACCCAGAAGATTAGTCGGAGTCCGAACCCCCTATTGATCAATAATTGTTAATCATTACATGCATTCTCCGGACCCCAAGAAACACATACTTTGCTCCCTTATAGTGGTATCACCATTTTCTATATCTTCTGTCGCGTTGTCCCTCTCTGAAACGGAGAATCGGATAGGAGCAGTAACCTGCGAAAGTGATGGCCTTGAATCGAGCTTCCGAATTTCTATACGTTCACTGAGCCTGTAATTTTCATCAGTGAACAGACTCATAGTAGACCTTATGTCTGCTTACGAAGCCAGTAAAACAATGCTGAACACTTGTTTCGATTAGATATCTCTCCTCATTCGTTCCTTGCCAACTTACATCTGGAGAGGACGAACACCACCGATAACCACTCAAACATACTGTTCCGTATAGAGAGCTAGAACAAAGAACATAGTTTGAATGAAGGTCCCAGCAAAGAGTGTATCATTTACCAAAATGATTGCAAGTACGATAAAGCAGCTACACCTTCAATCAGTTTCCAAGCTGACAAGCGCAGTACCTCACGAACCCTGTAGCAACGCTGCATACTATAGACCAAATTGTTAGATTACGATATACGGGAGCTGGATGATAAAATTACCTATCGACCACAGGATAATACGGTTGACCGCCCGCTTGATGCTATTTCCCTCGTATATTCAATATCACGTCAATCTCAAAGAAGAAGGAAAAGCACACTTGAAAAGATCATCCCTTTTGCGTACATACAACTGGAAACTCAAATGTGCCGCAGCTATGAGGTCTGAAGCCAGGCTCACAGCAAACAGGACCATCACCAACCAGTCATGAACTTGTCTCAGATTCGTGACCGTCGAACCCCCAGTGAAGGATTCAGAGGCTATGAAAAGGACACCGGCAGTCCTTCAGGGACCCCTGCTCATCCGATTAACGAGATTATGGCTATAGCCATGAATCCAGATTTGAGATTCTTGTATATGAATTAGAAATATACAGTTTAATAGATATAAATAAGAGATTGTATTGTAGCTCAATTAATCCGGATAATCCAGATTGTAACTTGATTAATCCGGGTGCATGAGAAGCAAAATTGTGCACCTGCAGGAATTGAACGCACGAGTCAAGAAGCCTGTATGGATGAAAGTGTACAATGGTCCAACTACGTCAACAATCACTTTGAAATTATAGTAACATTTTTTATATATATAGTAAATATGGTAAACTAAGACTACAATAAAAGTATTCATGTTTATTAATTATCCTGGATTAATCTAAGCTGGATTATCCTGGATTATCCCGGATTAATCTAGATTAATCCAGGATAAGCCGGATAATCTGGCTCTGCCTGCCCTAAACCTAGTTTTTGCATGCATACCAAGCCTCAGCCTCCTGGCCTTCTTTCTTACCATCATGTAGCTTGGTATGTATAGCTGCAGACGGGAGGCATGAAAGATGTTTTATTTGTTCTCATTCTTACAAATAGACACTGATAACTATATATAAGATTCAAAGAGTTTATAGGACGTTGTGGTGTAAGTGGTTTATTGCTGTCTCACTTGGCATAGAGTGTGGTTCAATCCCTGTTGGCAACATTTTATTTACAGCATTGATCACCAGATTTATCTGGATTAACTGGATTAACTGGATTATCCTGGCTTATCCGAGGACTATTTAATATAATATAATTTAAATTTAATGTTGGTCAGATTAATCTCAAATCCGGATTCATGGCTGTAGCCATAATCGGATGAGCAGGGGCTTATGAGTCCTTGAAGTTATGAGAGCCCAGGAAACACACAGTAATAGCCATTGCCCTGTCAAAACTCCTTTCCGGAAAGCAAAGTAAGCCTCATCATCCAGTTAGCACCTATCATCATGGTATCTGTTCAATGACGCCCCTACCTGAATGGGCGAGTTACATAGAATAACGAAAACAAAGTTGACGACATAGGACACAGGCGGTGTAGGTGCGGAAGGATCTCCCTGCATCAGCTAAAGATATAGGCTCAGTCGGCTAACCCATCGGTGTTGAAAGCAAAGCGTACGACGAGTACGCAGAGTAGTGTACGATAGATAAACACTTGCCTTGCTAATGTGATACGGTTGTAAGCTTGAAACTTAGAGTTGTGTGAGCTTGTGAGAGCGAGTAGAAGAGCAGAGAAAGTTATCATAA
>QFDT01001804.1:0-12721 GCA_003315915.1 Macrolepiota dolichaula
CCCGTTGCAGCCTTGGCTGTTCGACGACTTGTCCGATGCTTCTACTGACTCCTCAGAAGATGTACCACTCTGTGCTATTGCCTCCTATTACCAGGAGATGTCCTCAGAGATTGTCCCCTATGATCTCTCGTCCTCATCCTCGTCCTCCTCGGCCCCCTCGTCCTCATCTGCAGCGCCTATGCCTCAGGAGTCCTCCACAGGCTTCCCCACCTCATCCAAATGTTCTACTATCTCGGGTAACAATGACTTGGAGTAGATAGAACATTATAGTAGATCATGGACTACAATTTAGATACAGACTGACTCATTGGACGCTCTGTAGTGTACTAGTAGTTTCTCTTCCTCAATTCGATGACTCGGACAGACACTTATGACTCGTATATACAGTAGTACACAGACAACCCCTGGACTTGCATAAATAGGTGTAGATTACAGGATTAAAAACTCCAAGTTTTTGATTCTCTTCTGTTGTAACTTAACTGTTACCCATCTAATCCAAGATTGGTCAATCTTAACTTCTAATCCTCTGAAGTTAAGGACCCATAGCTGCGACGCTTCAACGCTATTGGTTGCTAACTATACTTTGGTATCATTACTTTGCCAATTCACCTATTAGCAGGCTGGTTAAGGATTTTGATCCTTAATTAGCTAGGCGCCTCCTAACTTAGGTCTGGGAGCCCGCTGAACCATAACAGTGTATCCTGATGGGTAGAGTCAACAACGTATCCAGTTTCTCACACTGGCTTACAGAGGGGGAGTATCAGATCTCAGATGGGCTTTCACACCCACTGCAAAGGTTTGTATTACACAAAACCTAAGTAGCTACTGACAAGACTCAACCATCAGCAACATAAATGCCTCATGGTTTTGTCAAGTCAGTTTCCAGTAACTGTTATGGTTCACCTAGAGGGCACCGCTGTTACGGCCGAAGCAATTTCGATCGTGAATCCATTGTAGGAGCTAGGAATATCACTAGCTAGGGCACCAGTAACATCAGGGAACCCTCGCTAGAAGTGATATAGTACCTAGCTATGAACCTCATTAGAGAGACCGGTCCTTAGTACCCTTTACCAGAAAAGTGTACAGTATTGAGGAGGAATACTATTAGCTTTGGACGAACATACCCTTAGCTACAGGTCTATCTAGCAAGCGGAGCCTCGCTAGCACGTTCAAATGTCTCACTACGACTATCAATAGTGCCCCGGATCAGTAGATCAACAGATCACTAAGGCGAATGGGCCCTGAGGTCTAGCAACGCAACCCTATTCACCCAAAACGGTTAGTGATGTCAGTCCATTTAGAATAAAATAACTCTTCAAGACCGGTTTGCAATATAGCACCCTAGCTACGGCTCAAACTCAGCAATTAGTCAGCGTGCAGCCATGCTAGTTAACCCTCCAGAATCAAACCGAGACACGCATCGGAAGAACCGGCTAGTGAGGAGATATCTCACGAGCCTGCTAGCTCGCGAGGCACTGCAAAGTTGCTCCGAGTGCCAATAGCAAGGAGCCAGCTGGTTATTGGTCGCTCAATAGCTTGCTGGCCACACATTGGAATAAAGATATTACCTAGGTATGCATAGCGGCCTGACGTCATATGCTACCGACCCTAGCTACTGACAGAAGTAGCTAGGTACCATAGCTACTGACAGAAGTAGCTAGGTACCATAGCTCGTGAGAGCACTGTCCATACGGACACACATCAGGGATAACTAGATAGGCTTCCAATTGGTCTAGCGAGCCCTCAACCCAGGTTATAGGGTAGCTAGTGGAGTCCCGACAGTCCAATAATCTGATAACTTACTATTTCTTTATTTGTAATCTAGTTAGCCCTGCGATGTATAAATACCCCTTGCTAGCGAGTGCATTGGACAAGCAATCTTGCCAGCTCATCTAGTGATAGATCATATATAAGTGATTTATATACACAGAGGGCTAGGACCTGGGACACTACCAGATGACCCCAGGAACTCTAGTCCTTACTAATTACATGGAGAAACTAATATCTCCTAGCCAATGGCATAAAACCCTTACTGATTGTTAACAATGACACCATATGACAACATAAATAAAGATCTTATCTTACTAATCATTCCAGAACCCTCTAGAATGATGAGGAGTGATAAACTACAGATGGCACAGATAATCAACACATGATATAGATAATAATGATTGGCGCGTAGCTCCTGAACGGATGCACGCCCCGCAACGTCCCGGGTATTGTCAGAATGCGACGGACGAGGGCTTTCCAACGGTACTAAGTACGAGGTAAACGGCCCAGTATTCGGCGAGATATAACGTAAACAATGTATTCTGCCAAATCTGTGACAGTCACTTGCCTCGTCACTTTCACTGGAGTCTTCTTGTAAGTAACGAGAGAGGCCCTCAGCTGTACCTGTCTGGGGTTTGGGTGTACAGGAGTTGGTTGAGAATGGCATGTTGGCAAATAAGATGCAGGCACATCCAGAGGGTGTAAGAAGAAAAAAAGGTGGTTCTATTTGGACAATAAGTGGGCAAAATAAGTTATTGATGTGACAATACAAACACATACCACACTGGCACACTCCATAATAACTTGAATGGCACATGGACGAAAGAGACCAGAGCTTCCACCAGGTGAATATATATATGCATCTTTATTCCAATAACACGAAGACTCACCAAGATAGGTATTGAAACAAGAGCGGATGATCGTGTTCAATGTCAACTGTGCCTCAAACACCACCCACTTTCCAATAAAGACATCTAGATCCAACGCAGCAGCCTGGCTGCACATTTGAGAGGTGCAGCCCATAAAAAATCAGTTGCCATTAGTGAAAAGAAGAAGAGGGAAGAGCATACCATAGATCAAGACCAGCACAACAAATGTAACAGACTTACCATGCAATTCATTCCAATGGGTCCTCCACCACCTCAAAAATTGGATGATAGGACTGTTCAATCTGTGGTTTCAGATGCCGAGGCTATATTCTGGAACAACTATAGCATGAACTTCAATGTTGGTACACTCAGAGAGTCAGCGCATTCAGCAGAAGAACTCCACAGGCACCTGGAAAAAGAGCTTGATGCGCAGCTAGAGAGATGGGGTGTCTGGTCCGACATTGATGAGTCAGAGGAGACAAGTGATAACTCAGACAAGCACATACCCTTGAGGGAATTAGAGGATTTTGATGATATCATCCAACATCTTTGTGAGTCAAGACATAAAAATCAGCCATACTGCTGCTGAACTTTGATCAGCACCAGATAATGGCCAGGATCATGATGCATGGAGTCCTTACCCATTGAGAATCATATTTCTGCTTGATGTAATTGATACCCTCCTGCATCTACGAATTTCACACTCAATGATGAAGATCATCTTATGGCTACTTCAAGCATGCAGTGTGCGGGACGTACCATCTTATGGTACACTCCGTAAGGCCCAGGACAACCTACAAAAGGAAGCTGGTATACTAACCCATCACCAAAACTCGCCAAGGGGAAATGTGTTCTTGTTCAATGATCTGCGGGCATTGATAGCAAATGTGCGTATGGACTCAGATCATTAATCATCTAGAAATTGGGGACTGGGGACTTACCATTGTGAGGGCAGGACTGGGCAAATCCTCAACTTTCACCACACATCCATGTCTACCCCGTGATCCTGAAGGATGGTATCATCTTGGAGTTATGGCATGCCAGAAAGTGGAGGTACAACATGGACCGCTGCTTGCTCAGTCCAATGTACGCAGATGGAGACTACCATTATTATATTAAACAAGTTGCATGTATGAAAGATGGCCAGATGGTTGTTCCAGTCCGTCAATTGGAGGATGGTGCTAGTGGAAATGTGTGGGCGGATGCATGGAGAGTCAAATTTGATGAGAACGTAGGTCAACTACCACAACAAAAATGAGATAATAAAGGCTTACTGTGTTCTTATAGTCCATGGCAACCAGTTGTGATACTGAAGTTGTTCTTATCCATGCAAAAGACCTCAAGACAAACATTCTTGACTTGGAGGGTGAAGGGCAGATTCCAACGTGGAGTGAAGCAACAATTGCAGCAGGCCATTCACAAAGGATGCCCAATTCGGATAGGGTGCTAGCAGATGGTAATCCCCTCTATGTTAGCTTTGTTGATGTGTTTGGTGATGATGTATCTGGGAACCAATCTAAGAGCTGGAATAAGCATTGAAATATCTATATCACTTACTGTAATCTCCCACGGGACCTCCGTCAGCACAGCTATAACATACGGTTTATCTCGACATCGCCAAACATGACAATTCTGGAGCAATTCCAGTGCATATGGGAGGCAATCAAGTGAGTGGTCAAGCAGAACACAATCAAACAAGCGCTAACAAAGTTTTTAGATCAACACATGACCACCCTGTGCGCGTCAAACTCCCTTTGGGGAATGATCAGTATATTCTGTTCAAGATAAGGCTCAATTGTGCTCCAGGGGATAATCCTGCACAAAGTGAGATATCTGCGCATATTGGTGGTAATGGGAACTTCCCATGCCGCAAGTGTCACATTGGGGGGACTCAGGAATATAAAAAGACGGATGAGGGCTACGAAATGTTCTTTTGAGTAAGACACAATAATGTTTAATATTTGTCACTACACTAACCTATTTTTGTGACATTCAAAGCCAGGGAAGGCCTGTTCAGCAAGTACAACTCTTGATGAATTGGAAAAGCAGGTTAGAACAGCCTGTTTTGGCATCATTCAACATGTGAAATCTCTTCAGTCAGAGCAGGGTATCAAAGATACCTACACTCAGTATTGGATTGAAGATTTCATTGATCGTGCTCGGACCTTTCAGAGGGAAAATCCAAATATCCCTCATGCTCAGATACAGAGCATTCTCATGATGTGGGTAACAAACAACAGATTGCTTGTCTACAATAACTACCTACTTGTCAAAGGTACATTTGGCTCATAATTGCAGTTCTATATGCTCATACATGATTGCCAAAGAGTGGGACATACCAAAAGACACGCCAATCGAATTGTTGCACACTGTGCTGCTTGGAATTGTGAAGTATGTATAGCACATGACTCACACATCCTTCAATTTGGAGAAGAGGAATACATACATGACTTGACTGTGGGCAACAGATAAGAGTGGCTTGTCAATTGACTCATTCCAACCCAATTATATTATGCAATACACAAACTCACTGATTGGAAGACAACTGAAGATCCTGGCCCAACTGAACATCTTCCACATTTACAACCTGGTAGACAGTAACATTTTTTTATTGACAAAGGCCATCGGAGAGCTCGCTGCGCTCCTCTGGTTTCCTGAAATCAGACACATGGATGATTACTTAGTGAGTCCTTCCGTTATTCATGAGTCTAGTGCTGATATGAATACAGGATGATATTGACGTTGCAGTTGTGAATGTTCTGGACACTGCAGGAACCATTGATCCCTCAAAGATTGTCAAGAAACTGAAATATCACCTACTGAATCATGCATGGGAGGACATTGAGTGTTTTGGACCACTGCTTGGCATCATAACCGAAGTGTATGAGTCATTTAATTCCATTTTCTGTTCATGTTCAATACTGTCCAACCACCAGGCACCAAGCTGAGACATTGCCAATCAATTAGCACAACAGGAACAAGTAAAACATGTCCTATCCGGTGGAGATTGGTACTCACGGTCAGCCCAAACCTGGAATCAAACTGGCCCCGCACTTCGTGACTTTGTATTGATAAATCTGCTGCTCAAGTCATTGCATGGATGGCCAGGAGCAGGCCCAGAACTCATTGCAGGCAAGCCCCATCTACACCCACTTGTAGATCAAGATGACTTAATCAAATATATCTCCTCAGGCTTGGTGCACCTCAAAGGAAAACATCACCAGCCCTTGCACTGGAATGAGACTCATGGCTTGAGGGCTATAAATCAACAAAGTGAATGGAATTCCATTCACTGGCGCTGTTGCAAGAGTGTGGTGTCAGCTCATAGGAACCAGTGTACAGTTGGTTCCTGGGTTTTCACCAAGTCACCATTTGTATCCGAGGAGACAATAACAGGCCGAATCATTGAGATCCTTTGTGACACAGCTAACCAATCAACCACCCTTGCAATCCTTGATGTATTTGAGTTATTGGTGGAGCGCCATGTTTTATTTGGAATGCCAGTATTGGTTTGACAATCCAGCAAAAAAAAAATTGTTGCAATTCTTGGGAAGGTAATTTTGTAGTTCTTATATGTAGTTTGATGTACTCACACCCTCTGTAAGATATTCTCTTTGACTACAACACACAGCACAACTGTTACAATGACAAATGTGGTGTAACTGAAAGCCAGCCTGTCATACAGGAGTGCTTCAAGACCAAAATAACCCAGGGCATAATTGTCCACTCAGGTGTTGATCAATTCATGATCAACACTCCACAATGCCCATCTTATTTGTATGTGAGAGCTGACCAAACCTCACCTTGTTCATGCAGACCATATTTCCCTCCATCATCAACAGGCTGTACGCCTTTGCACTTCACAATCCCAACCAAATCACCCATCACAAGGCTCAAATACTATAATACTGGACAGCGCTGTTACGGCTGAGACAATTTTGATCGCGGATCCAATACAGGAGCTAGGTATATCACTAGTTATGAAGTTAGCAACATTGAAAAACCCTTGCTAGAAGCAACAAAGTACCTAGTTATGAACCTCAATAGAAAGATTGGTCATTAGTACCCTTTACCGGAAAAGTGTACGGTATTGAGGAAGAATACTATTAGCTTCGGATGAACATACCCTTAGCTACAGGTCTGCCTAACGAGCGGAGCCTTGCTAGCACGGTCAAGTGTCTCACTACGACTATCTATAGCGCCCCGGATCAGTAGATCAACAGATCACTAAGGCGAATGGGCCCTGAGGTCTAGCGACATGACTCTATTCACCCAAAACGGTTAGCGACGTCAGTCCATTTAGAACAAAACAACTCTTTAAGATCAGTTTGTGATATAGCACTCTAGCTACGGCTCAAGCCTAGTGATTAGTCAGCGCACAGCCGTGCTAGTTAAACCCCCAGAATTGAACCGAGACACGCGTTGTTACGGCCAGAACGATTTCAATCGTGAATCCATTACAGGAGCTAGGGATATTCACTAGTTAGGCCGTTAGTAACCTCAAGGAACCCTTGCTAGGAGTGATATAGTACCTAGCTATGAACCTCGCTAGAGAGACCGGTCATTAGTACCCTTTACCGGAAAAGTGTACAGTATCGAGGAATAATACTATTAGCTTCGGATGAACATACCCTTAGCTGTTATGGTTCAGCGGGCTCCTAGACCTAAGTTAGGAGGCGCCTAGCTAATTAAGGACCGAGATCCTTAACCAGCCTGCTAATAGGTGAATTGGCGAAGTGACGATACCAAAGTATAACCAGCAACCGATAGCGTTGAAGCGTCGCAGCTATGGGTCCGTTAACTTCAGAGGATTAGAAGTTAAGGTCGACCAATCTTGAATTAGACGGGTAACAGTTAAGTTACAACAGAAGAGAATCAAAAACTTGGAGTTTTTGATCCTGTAATCTACGCCTATTTATGCAAGTCCAAGGTCGTTGTGTACTACTGTGTCTATGAGTCATAAACGTCTGTCTGAGTCATCGATCGAAAGAGAGAAACTACTAGTACACTACAGAGCGTCCAATGAGTCAGTCTGTATCTAAGATCGTAGTCCATGATCTACTATAACGTTCTATCTACTCCGAGTCATCATTCTCTGAGACAGTAGAACGTTCGGACGAGGTGGGGAAGCCCATGGAGGACTCCTGAGGCATAGATGCTGCGGATGAGGACGAGGAGGCCGAGGAGGACGAGGGTGAGGACGAGAGATCGTAGGGGACGATCTCCGAGGACATCTCCTGATAATAGGAGGCAATAGCACGGAGTGGTACATCTTCTGAGGAGTCAGAAGAAGCATCAGACACATCGTCGAACAGCCAAGGCTGCGACGGATAGTGATGCCCGTATTCTCCTGACTCAATGAGCGCAGCAAGAACTCCAGGAAGTTCCTGCTCGTCATAGAACATGAAAGGATGTCGCCAGGTGGTGCAATTATCCGTGACCGGATAAGGGCGCCATCCATTCTCAATGGCTGCCATCCAGCACATTGGATACGTGCTAAGGACTTCGCCGTCTCCGATTATGTGGCGGTAGGGAGCCGCATGCATAGCTCGTTGAAGAACTGCATTAAGCTCGTTACAATCGTAGACAGGGGGAAGAGGCATGAGCCTGTAATCGGAGGTGTGCCCAGCGATAACCCTAAGAAGGTTCTGGCCCTCAGGAACTAGGACGTGAGTTCCTGGGTCCATAACATTAGCTACAAGTCCATCTAGCGAGCAGAGCTTCGCTAGCTCGTTCAAAGTGCCTTGCTACGACTATCTATAGTGCCTTGGATCAGTAAATCAACAGATCACTAAGGCAAATGGGCCCTGAGGTCTAGCAATGCAACCCTATTCACCCAAAACGGTTAGCGACGTCAGTCTATTTAGAATAACACAACTCCTCAAAGACAGGTTCATGATATAGTACTCTAGCTACGGCTCAAGCTTAGCGATTAGTCAGCACACAGCCACGCTAGTTAGCCTCCCCCAGAATTGAACCAAGACACGCGTCGGAAGGACCGGCTAGCGAGGAGATACCTCGCGAGCAATCGGGCTTGTGAGGCACTGCAAAGCCGCCCTGAGTACCAATAGCAAGACGCCAGCTAGCTATTGATCGTTCAATAGCTGCTAGCCACACGCTGGGATAAAGATAATAATTAGGTACGCATGACGGCCTGACGTCATATGCTACCGACCCTAGCTACTGACAGAAGTAGCTAGGTACCATAGCTTGCGAGAGCACTGTCCATATGGACACCCATCAGGGATAATTAGATAGGCTTCCGATTGGTCTAACGAACCCTTAGCCCAGGTTATAGGGTAGCTAGCGGAGGTCCGACAGTCCAATAATCCAATATTTTACTATTTCTTTATTTGTAATCTAGTTAGTCTCGCAATGTATAAATACCCCTTGCTAGCAAGCATGTTGGACAAGCAATCTTGCCAGCTTGTCTAGTGATAGATCATATATAAGTGATTTATTAAGTGACCTGTCTAGTGTGAATTAAGATTTAGCTTTGGTCAATAGAGACCTCAGATTAAGGAAGTGAGATTAGATTAACGAGAATTCCTATAGATTGGATATAGCGAGTTGATTGACGAACGATCACTAGCGTTCTCATCACATCTTGTATCAAGAAGGTACAAGTCGGTACGTTCACTAGATTGGGAGGGTATAACCACAGTGCAGCTAGCTACTGGCCTGTTAACTATCCTTGCGAATCCTTTATCTTGGTATCTGTAGTGATGTAGCCATCATTTAGGATTTGAAGTTACATTTCAATTAAACAACCTTGTCCGTTGTCATCTAGTGACCACCCTGTTAGTGAGCTCACACTTGCTAACTACCAAAACCACTAGTGAGACATCTTGCTAGCTACTACCACCCTCCACTTCTAGCTTCCTATTTGATTATCTCCCCTTTGAAACTTGTTCGCAAGCACTAGCAGTTAGTAGTGGTGAACTTAGTGACCCATTGCAACTTATAGTGATTTTTGTATTGATTTCACTTCTACTACCTAACTAGCACATTAGTGCATCAGTGGGACCTGTGGAGAATACTCCAGGGGGTTCAAACTCAACTGACCCTGGCATTGGACGATTCAGGGGAATTAAGTGGCCTAGAACTCAAGAATAGATATTTATTACCCTAGAACCTATGTAATAGACACATATCCCCACTATGACAAGATCTATCTTCGATCAATTGTTCAAGGTCCCTTCCATGTTGAGCCCACAGCCAGACAATGTTGGCCAATACCTCACCCTGAGGTAGGGGAAAATATCTGAGCGACATTGACCACAATCTCACTGTGACCCGTGGGTGACATGTCACATTTTATGTCAACACAAGGTGCTTGGGGTATCTCGTTGACATAGGGTCTCAGATAGGGCCAAGCTGGAGCCATCACATTGGAGTGACAAAATATTTGGTCAGCTGTGTAGTACACAAGGACCTTAGGACTTGCATAAATAGGCATAGATTACAGTGTTGAAAGCAAAGCGTACAACAAGTATGCATGGTAGTGTATGATAAGATAAACACTTGCCTTGCTAGTTAAACTTGGTGGTAAAGCTTGGGGGTCTTAGAGTTTAGCTTGTGAGAGTGAGTTGAGTGAGCAGAGAAAGTTATCATAATTGGACTAATCTAAGGTCCTTATATACCATAGATGTTATGGTTCAGCAGGTTCCTAAACCTAAGTTAGGAGGTGCCTAGCTAATTAAGGACCAAGATTCTTAACCAGCCTGCTAATAGGTAAATTGGTGAGTTACAATACCACTGTATCAGTAATCACTGGATAATGTTGAAGTGTTGTGGTTATCAGTCCTTAACTTCAGAGGATTAGAAGTTAAAGTTGACTAATCTTGGATTAGATGGGTAACAGTTAAGTTACAAATAAAGAGAATCAAAAACTTGGAGTTTTTAATCCTGTAAGCCACACCTATTTATGCAAGTCCAAAGGCCATTGTGTACTAGTGTATCCACAAGTCATAACTGTCTGTCTGAGTCACCAATCAAAGAAGAGAAACTACTAGTACACTACAGAGTGTCCAATGGGTCAGTTTGTATCTAGATTATAGTCCATAATCTACTATACCATTCTATCTACTCTGAGTCATTGTTACCAGAAGCAGTAGAATGTTTGGATGAGGTGGGAAAGCCCATGGAGGACTCCTGAGTTGTAGGCACTGCGGAGGAGGACAGGAAGGCTAAGGAAGATAAGGGTAAGGACAAAAGATCATAGGGGACAATCTCTGAGGACATCTCCTGATAAAAAGAGACAATGGCACAGAGGGAAACATCTTCTAAGGAGTCAGAAGAAGCATCAGACAGATCATCAAACAGTCAAGGCTGTGATGGATAGTGATGTCTGTATTTTCCTGACTTGATGAGCACAGCAAGAACTTGAGGGAGTTTTTGCTCGTCATAGAATATGTAGGGATGTCGCCATGTGGTACAATTGTCTGTGAGACTGGATAGAGATGCCATCTGTTCTCTATTGCTGCCATCTAGCACATGGAATATGTACTGAGGACTTTGCCATCTCTGATGATGTGGTGGTAAGGAATTGCATGCATAGCTCATTGAAAAACTGCATTCAGCTTGTTGTTATTGTAGATAGGGGGAAGTGGAGTGAGTCTATAGTTGGAAGTATGTCCTGAGATGACTCTGAGGAGGTTCTGTCCTTCAGGAACTAGGATGTGAGTTCCTGGGTCTATAACAATAGAGGGTCCAGGGTATTACATGTGCATACTATGCTGACAACTACATTGACAGTTGCATATACTTGCATACTGGAGAGGTGTCAGCTACTCTATTGAATCTAAATATAGTAGCATAATGAAAGCATGCAGGTATTATTCTGCACAGCCTTGTGTGATCAATGCTTCTATTGTCAACATATGGCAAGAGCAAATGATCCGGTCCGAGTGCCTGTGACGGCGCTTATCTGTCACGTGATGTGACATGTGACAAGAGCATGACCTAGTGCTAATGCTGGTTAACATACAGGATCAAAAACCTCAAGTTTTTGATTCTCTTCTGTTGGTTACTTCTGTTGTTACTATTGTAACCTGTCTAATCCAAGATTGGTCAACTTTAACTTCTAATCCTCTGAAGTTAAGGACTGATAAGCACAACACTTCAACATTATCAAGGCTTTACTGATACAGTGGTAATGTAACTTGCCAATTCACCTATTAGTAAGAAGTAGCTTGAAATGTATAAATACTGGACTGTTCTGTAGTTGAAGCTTCAGCTTCAACCTTTCGTTTACCACTTGCTTACCTTCCTCCCTTCTACTCTTGTCCTATCTCTCTCTCTTGAATACAACTCTTTTGTTGCATTCTCTCAAGTGAACTTAGCGTTCTCCTGTCTGTCAACAGCAGGAGATATCAGTCTCTGTTCAGTACTCAAGGACAACTAGTGTTGTCAGCCAAAGGTGATTGTTGAAGTGATCCTTCAGTGTTAACTAGCCTAGTGACCATCCTTGCTAGGGACTGTCACGGATGGTGACTGGTCACATCCGGATACTTATCCATGGATGTCGTTATCATGGATAAGAGGTGGATGGATATCTGTGGATACCAGGAGTATCCACCAAGTATACAGCTATTGTCAGTATAATACATTAAAATATACACTACTTGGAACATACCTGAGTATATTCACTAAAGTAAAACAAGAAATTGGGTATGAGAAGAGACCTTATATTTTTGACTATTTTCGGCCAAATAAGACCCAAGCACAAACAGAAACCTGAACATATCTCAGTCAATTCTGGGCCGATTTGCTTGAAATTGAGCTCGTTGAATTCGCATTTACAAGAGTCATAGATCGATATACATCCGACGCGCAGTATCAAAGCAGAGAGCAGTACAAGTACAATTTAGGACTACTTCTTCCTTTATTCAACTTTTCAATCCCTTGAGGATCCCAGAGAGTCTTCAGAGCCCGATTCATTGTTTTCAGGCTTGCCCATAATGATATCTGAGGCTCTCTTTATCCCAGGAAACAATGGAGTGTTTACCCAGAAGCCAAGACACATTTTCCCCCTGAAGGTGTTGGATGACATATTGTGCTGCATAAAGTTGACCTGTCTT
>QFDT01001808.1:0-17896 GCA_003315915.1 Macrolepiota dolichaula
CCCCCACAGATGCGAGAGAGCTAGCACTACATAATTGCCAAGCATGACGACAGGGAATAACTCGAACAACAACAACAACAACAACAACAACAACAACAACAACAACAACAACAACAACAGGTCGATATACCGCCAAGGACTTGAGTACTCGAAGGATATGAGAAGGTTTATCGTTTCTTGACACTTGACGTTGCGTACCCGTGAATCAGAGTCTGCACCAAGACACGCCGAGACTACAACCCCACACTCAGGGGGGGGCTGTAGGATAATCGATATGATCATAGTCCTTGCTCATAGCGACGGGACAACGTGAAATGTTGACTTGATCAATTTGCATATTGACGGTGAACGATGATGCCCAGGAGAGAGATACTAGATACCTTGTCATTCTCTCAATTGTATCCGCAGTAACTTGACGACCAGCACAGGCATTAACCGATCGGAGAACGCTTTGTAGATCCAACAACACCTGCTACAACACGCACCATGACCTCATTAACATGAGTATTACTTACAAATACCTGAAAGCCCGCACTGGGCTCACAACGAGAAGGGATTATAGTTACTCACAGATCACACACGAAATGAATGGCCTCGCGTCTATGTTGTTGATCTAGAGTATACGCGCGTACGATACGGAGATAAGGATGATGGTAGAAAGAGAGATAGAGTATCTATGTACGACTATGTACTTATATATGAGCATTGTAATATCATGTGACGTCGTAAGTCTCGGGCTTACACTCCTCCCCCCTTTTTGAGAATTTTGGCTCCCGGAGGAAGAGGATGTTTCTCTAGGTATTCGCCCAACGCCTTGGAATGCTTTAATTCCGAGCCTGTCATCCACTCGTTATGTGAGTCCGAAAAATCTTGCCATTTAACTAAGAAACGATAACCGTGTCCGGATTTTCGATGGTCCAGTATTTCCTGCACGACAAATTCCGTACCCGTTCGTGTTTCCACCTGTTCCGGCTCTCGGAGTGCGTCCATTGTCTGGCCTTCTGGTTTCTCGGGTTCCGTGGCCACGTCAGATGCGCGGTAAGGTTTTATCAGTGATGTATGGAAGACACGGCACTTATTTACCTGTCCTGGTATATCCAGGGTTACCGTACTATGCTCCTCATCTGTTTTCAAGATGGTGTATGGGCCCTCGAACTTGGGCCGTAATTTCTTAACCATGCGTTCCCCTTCCTGACCCTTGGCTTCCTTTGCCGTGTTCTTGGTTGATAGCCAAGCAAGATCGCCGACATGGAAGGGGAAGTCATCTTCTCAATGTTTGTTTGCATGGTAGGCCTGCGTTACTTTGGCTTCCAACAGATTATCCGCTGCATGGCCCACATCTGCCTGCAGACGCTCAATAAATTCCAATGGCATTTCTGCCACGTCCAACAGTTCGCGCACGATGGGGGGAATGAGTCTGGGTGACACTCCTAGGCGGAGGTGGAATCCAGAGTACCCTGTGGAGCTATTCGTGGTATTCATGATGTTGAAACGGATCCGAGGAAGAGCCTTCAGCCACCCCTTCTGTCGATGATCCACTGCCATGCGCAGGCACTGGTTCAATGTCTTGTTGGTACGTTCTGACGCCCCGTCCGTTTCCGGGTGAAAGGCGGTCGACAACTTGAGCTTAACCCCTGTCAGGTCGTGTAGGTGTTTCCAGAAGCATGAGAGGAACAGAATGTCCCGGTCCGACACAATCTCCTCGGGTAGACCATTCTCGCAGAACCAGTGGTCGAAAAAATTTTCTGCCAGGTCTCGAGCTGTGATATCCTTCCGACAAGGTACTAGGCGGATGTCTGCCTCAAGTCTGTCTGTCATGGTCAATATGTGTGTGTGCCCCTCCTCCTCGGGTAGTGGGCCCACGAAGTTGATTGCCACTGATTTAAACCTCCCATCAGGAACCGGGAGCGGGTGGAGAGGTCCTAAAGGTTTCTTTGTAGGCGCCTTGTTTTTCTGACAAGTGGTGCAGCTAGGTATGTAAGTCTGCTCCAGAAATGTCCTCATCCCTGGCCAGTAGAAGGCGTCGCGCATAGCCGCGTACGTTTTATCACTTCCAAAATGCCCAAGGGTGTTGTGGGCCAAACCTGCTAATGTCTGTGGTACGTTTCCGCAACGGGGAACCACCAGACGCCCCTTGTAATACAAAAGCGAACCCTGGCGTTCTAAACCATCCATCTTGGTTGTCAGTGCCTTTTGGCACCAGGTGTCCTCCTCATACCCCGACACGATCGCAGTGTATAACTCGTCGTCGCCCGAGATTTCAAGGACAGAGGAGACAGGTACGTCCTCCTCGAAATCTGTGAGTGCTAAAACACAATCTAATGGGGATGTCTCGTCCGGACATAGGATTGAGCACACTGGGACCTCCAACTCATCCAGAAAGTCGAAAGGCGTCATCCTCCAAGTGTCAATTTTGGTTTGGGCTTCCGCAAAATTTGTCCGCGAGAGCGCGTCCGCAACTGTGTTATCTTCCCCCTTGATGTAGACCAAATCAAAGTTGTACTGTTGTAGCACCTCCATCCATCTGGCCTGGTGCCTGGAGAGGTGTTTCTGGCTCTCGAAGCATTCGAGGGTACGATGGTCTGTCAAAACTGTGAACGGTATCCCCAATAGGTCTGACCGCCACTTCTGCAAGGCTCGGACGACTGCAAAAAGTTCTTTCTCGTGTACTGGATAATTTAATTCTGCCCCCTTGAAGGTCTTTGATTTGAAAGCCACAGGGCATGAGGTCTCCCACGTTTTTCCAAAACTCAGCATGGCACCGGAGCGTGTGTCGGATGCATCTGTTGTGACAAACACACGGTATTCAGGCATAAGGTTATGATCTATGACTGTCAGGCAGTCTGAACTGAGCACGAGATCTTTTATCCCCTGGAAGGCTGTCTGGTGTGCGTCGGTCCAGTCCGGGAACTCCAAGTCACAATCCTTGTCTGTAAGCTTGTTTAATATAGCTGTGAATCATGCCAGTTGTGGCAGGAAGGCGGCGAGATACCGAACCAGTCCAAGGAATTGACGGACTTCCTTGGTGGATGTCGGTACAGGCCAGTTCATTATGCGTTCAATCTTCTTGTCATCTGGGAATATTCCCGTCGCATTAATGATGTGTCCGAGGAAGTGTACCTCTTGTTGGAACAATTTTGTCTTTTTGAGGTTACAGTACAGACCTGCATCCCGCAAGGCTTGCAAGATGAGCCGAGTATGCTTTCTATGTTCCTCTACGGTGTCTGACCAGATGATAATATCGTCAAGGTAAATATGACAGAACTTTCCAATATAGCGACGTAATGCTTGGTTGACACGTCGTTGATGTATTGCAGGGGCATTCCAAAGTCCCATTGGCATCATGCACCACTCATACATCCCAAATGGTGTAGAGACTGCTGTGAGGGGTATATCTGCGGGTTCCATTCTTGTTTGAAAGAAGGCATTTGTCATGTCAATGGTGCCCCAAATGCGACCTTTTGCACAGTCCGCAAGAATGTCATCGATGCGTGGCAAGGGATACTTGTCTGGCACAGTGTTCTTATTCAGTGCCCTATAATCATTGACCCAGCGAGGTAATGCCATAGGGTCCGCCTTAGGTATAATGAATGCAGGGGAAGCAGATGGTGCCGACGATTCGCGAATCCGGCCTGCATAGAGATGTTGTTGTATCAACATCCTCCATGCCTCCCGATATTTACGTGGGCACCCATATGTCCGGGTCTGTATCATGTGGTTTGCATCTTTGAGCTTGATAGTAGCTAGTACGTCTGTAGGTAAGTCTTCTGCATGTGGGAGTTCTGCAAACACATCTTGGAATTCATCCAGGACCGCGTTCCTCTCAGCCTGTAGGGCGTCTTCAGCTTCTATTGCCGTAACCTGATTAGCGATCACCGCAGCTAATATGGCTGGGGCTTGCGATGTCACTGCCTCTCCGTCAAGAGATTGTTTGACATGGTGGAGCTTTTGTTTGAGTTCCTCTAGAAGTGTTCGTTGATATTTCTTCATTGTTTTTAAACGATCATGTGGTAAGGGGATTTTCTGTGGTCTTTTTGGTATGGTCTTGCTTTTGTTGCCTATGAGGATGTATCCAGCACTTTTATCTGCTACTGTACCTTTGGCGGTGTCAATAACAATGTTATTCTTTTCTAGGAATGGCATTCCCAGTATGATCTCATTGGACAAGGTATCGGAGATGATAGCTTTTATAGGTCTCGCACGGTATTCTAGGTCTGATGAAGACAATTCAAGCTGTACGTATTCTGTCAAGAGCTTTCGCGAATTTGTAGCAGTACAGATGGGTAGGGGGTGCGAGAGGGGTAAACGTTGTAAAGACAGTCGATCTATGAGATCTGCTCGAATCAATACAACTGCCGCTCCTGTATCAATGAGAGTGTGTGCGGCGATGGGAAATTCGCTAGTAGGACTGGTGAGTGAGCATTCCCAAAGGAACTGCTGGGTAGTGGAACTTACGATGGCTACTGCCTCCTCCTGCCTGGTGGGCATTTCGGTGTCAGCGTCTGCATCATATGGATGGGAATCATGTGTGTTGCGGTTACGGTTTGAACTGGTACTGGCTGTGCCGTAGCGTGGAACAGGAGCGTGTCTGGTTCGCTTCCTCCGGTTTCGCGAGGTGCCAGCAAAACTCATCTCAGGTGTAGAGTCTGTGGTGTCACCTGCCTCCACGCATGCTACCGGGAGATCACTATCGTCATCGCTGTCTTCTTCATAGATAGCGTTGATGTGTCGGCTGCGTTTGTTAGGGCATTCCTCCCCACGAGTGTCTTGTCTCCTGACATTGTTCGTGGAAGATGTAGATGATGGTGCAGATGTGCGGGTGTGGGTAGTAGTGTTGCCATCCAAGATCATGTATGCAATGGGTTTGTAGTTCTCACCTGAGGGGACGTCATTGTCACATTTCCCTGTATGCCCCACATTTATGCGACAACACTTGTTGCATCCTCCATTTTCGGTGAGAATGGTTCGCTCCTCAGGGGAAAGTTTTGGCGGTGCAGTCTTCCCTGAGCCAGGCGTGTAGAAACCGTTGCCTTTCGCAGAGACGGCTTTAAATGATCCCGAATCAGGACGTTTGGAAGTGTAGGGATGAACCCATGTGGGTGTTTGTGCAAATGGGACGTTAGGGGTGCTCGCCTTTGTTTGACCCTCTCGTTGAGACTTCCCTCCCCCTTCACAACTACTGTTAGCTGCTGCCTGAAGAGCTCGGACACGTTGGTCAATAGCTTTGTTCATCTTTTGTCTCTCCTCATCAAACTCTATGACAGCCTTCTGCCAATCGTGAATCGTTGCATATGTGGAGAGGTCAAGTTCCTTGATTTTCTCGAAGAGGGGTGTGCAAACGTTCGCTCCAATCGTTTTCATGAAGTCTAATGGCGTGAATTTCGAGTCGGTATCTTGTAATACATTATTGATAGTGATGACTTCTTTGCTCCATACGACAAATTCATTGGTTTCATTCATGACATTACAAGTCATCTCCATTCGCAATTCTTGGTGCCAGTCCTTTCGGAGGAAACGGCTGCGCAGGAGAGTCATGAACTCGGTGAACGGTTTGGTGCGAATTGACTTATCACTATTTATCCAGTTGTGTACTGCTGGGCAGCCGGAACAACTGCTGATAATCCCGGACGTCCACTGCGCTTCTTCAAGCTTCTTCTTAGTGGGCAATCCGTTATAATAATCGCGTACTGCGTTCTCGAAATTGCAGAGCATGAGGGGGGTAATTTTGTTGGAAGGTACGTTGGGGAGTATGGGACAGCCATTTGCAGGCCTGATGATGCCAGAGGGGAGGGTGGTGGAGCTCATAATTTTAAGGATGTAAAAGTCGTCTAGTGAAATACTTGAGTTGGAGATATCAGATGTGTCGTTTTCGTCTTCCGCAACAACTGTGTTTTCGGAGAGGATGGTGGTGATTGGTGGTGGGAGTGAAAGTGATAACGATGACATTGCCAACGATGATAATGATGATGTTGTCGAAACTCCAGCAGGTAAGGAAGAGTGTTTGGGAGCGTCACCCTCGTTCAGGGGAGCTTCACCCTCTTCATTCCATGAACGATTCCTTGTAGTGACCGGCAGTTTGTCTATCTGCGGGATGGTGTGAGTCATGGTAAAGATGATGTGTATATGTGGAATATATGCGTGAAGAATATATGTGAAATTTTTGAAGAATATGATACAGCTGTGCGTAATGTGGTTGTATGTGTGTGGTTGTATGCATATGAACACAGTATACGTATGAACGTAGTCGCGAAGTAAAAGGAGATGTGATGTATGTACACCGTTTGCAACTGTGTGCAATGATTATATGCGTATATACGCAGAGGTATGAGTTCTATGAGTGTATGCGGTGCAGTATGCAATTCTTGATTCTACTCTCGTGCTCTCTGCAGATCAGAAGGGACCTATGCTTTGAGTGACGGAATAGAATAGACAAAACAAGACAATTCAAAAAAAAAGTGAAAGCCCACACTGGGCTCACAATGAGAAGGGATTATAGTTACTCACAGATCACACACGAAATGAATGGCCTCACGTCTATGTTGTTGATCTAGAGTATACGCGCGTACGATACGGAGATAAGGATGATGGTAGAAAGAGAGATAGAGTATCTATGTACGACTATGTACTTATATATGAGCATTGTAATATCATGTGACGTCGTAAGTCTCGGGCTTACAATACCACAAGTTTATCTTTCCCTGTTTAGACCCCTGTTTCACATCTCTCACATTGTTGACACGGTAACGTGTAGTCACATGCTCTTCATCACATGATTAGTGATCTTGATCTACAGATCAATGATCCAATCAACATGATAACCACATGAACATCAATTATGCTTCTTTTCTATTTTTATATTTCAATAGATTAGTACACATTGTTCTCACACCTTGTCTGCATGTTGAACAATGTGGTAGTTTACTTAGGGTAGATGCTGTTGAAAGCAAAGTGTACGACGAGCACGCATGGTAGTGTACGATAGGTAAACCACTTGCCTTGCTAATGAATAAACTTGGTGAGAGTTTGCTTGAGTTGTAGTGCTTGTGAGAGTGAGTAAGAGGAGCAGAGAAAGTTATCATAATTGGGCTATCTAAGAGTCCTTATATACCATAGAGGGTTCAGGGTATCTACACTACGCATACTATGCTGACAAGCACATCGACGGATGCAGATGAATGCAATCGGAGAACTGTCAGCTATTCTATTGAAATATTAATAGATAGCATAATGGAAGCGTGCTGGTATTCATTCCGCACAACCTTGTGTGATCAATGCTTTACTGTCAACGTATGACAGGAGCAGATCCGGTCCGAGCACCTGTGACGGCGCTTATGCTGTCATGTGATGTGACATGTGACGAGAGCATGACTAGCACTAATGCTGCTTTGTCAACAGATGCTTAGTCATCAGACTACACTTTATGGTATATAAAGGACTCATCACCTATGCTAGAATATAACTTTCTCTCTACTTTTTACATTGTGTGTACAATCCACTGTTAACAGCAGAACATAAAGTGTAGTGGTTGTACCAGAGCTGTGCCAGCAGCTGACCTCACACATGGTTGAGTCACCAACTGTGCAATCAAGTTGCAACTTTCCCAGGCTTAAGTCAACCAAAGTCTGCGTGATCTCTGACTCTGTGTTAGTCATCAGCAACCAGAAAGATACAAGAGAGTGAAGTATTGATACATCACTCTGCATAATTATAGTGGTCCAATCATCAGAGTAGTATTTTATAGACAATGGACAATAAATACATATGCACTGTAAATGAGCAATCCCCTGACTCCTTTCTTCCCTTCCTCTCTCCATTCCCTCCCTCTACTGTCAACTCAATGAAATGGCATCTATTGATGACAAATGGTACATTGATCAATTCACAGAGCACTACACAAAGAATCTCCCCAGAGCAGCACAGCCTGATAATGCCTGGGCAAATAAGGCAAAGGATAAGATGCAGATGATTTGTAATGCCTGTCTTGATAGGAAGATTAATGCAATCAGGGAGGCAGAGATGGAGCAAATAAAGAACGGCAGGCTCACAATGTCTTGTTCAAGTGATGAGATTACAAAATACCATATGTTTCAATACATATTTCGGGACTACATCATTATGGACATTAATAATGAGTTAATTAGTGTTAGATGTGCTGAGAACACATGGGTGTTATATTCCCTTGGGGCTATCGTGTACTATAATATCCATCCATCCCTATCAGCGCCCCGCTTGTCATGGACCTGTTAACCTTCCGCCAATTCTCTACCTGCGACCGCTCCATTGTTTACTCAGCCACTATGTCATACTTACTCAGCCACCGTTATAGACTCTCCAGTAGGAATACCCCAGTAGTATATATACACCTAGATACTCTGCTGTATTCCTTACGCTTTACCAACTTGTTGATTCCCCTTCTCTTCTCTCTCATCGCTCTCAAGTCTTCATCACTTGTTGCAACCTGAGTTGATCACTTAGGAAGATTGTAACAATGGGGACTGTCTGTAGATGGAGCGCCAAAAAGATACAATGTTGAGCCATCTCAAAAGATGCACAAATTGTGACCAACCAGCAACTCAGAATATAGCTATAAGCCTCAGAAAAACATTCCCCATTCAAACTGTACCATCACATACAGAGATATTGAGTCCCTATTCTATTCCCTCTGGATCAGTCAATTTACACACATCTACTCCCCTGATATCATTGACAAATTACGCACACCCCTCACCAGGCTTGTTGATCTTGCATTCCCAGGCACCTAGCCCATTTTCTAAACCAGCATCAACACCCCTCAGCTATTCAGCAAGTCCTGGACCCAGGCCAAGCCTCTCTCATCAGAGTAGCTTTTCCCTTGATACTCAGGCTCAAGATAAATCTTATGACTGGGATTTGAATGATGAATGTCAAACTCTTTTTGAAGAGAAGCTGATTTGTATGACTGCTGCGAATGACTTTTTCCTGGGTAGACAATCCAGCTGTCATTGATTTTTTTCAGACATTTATTCCTCATATAAGTAAATCTCCTCTGAGTCAATATAAACACTGATGTCTTGGTACTTGATAGGCTTGTCTCCCATCTTGTAAAACTCTCTCTCAACAAATTTTTCCAACAGTTGTGAATCACATAGAGGAGAAGATTGAAAATGAACTCCAAGGACATCCAATCTCCAATGCCTCACTTCAGTGTGATGGGTAGATAGGAGGGAATTATCACCATTTTGTTGCTTTTATGCTTATAGTGCAGGATAAGGTAAGTGATACTTGTGATAAGAGAACATCCTGAGACTGATATTTATTTTGGGTTTAAGGTATACACTGTTGATATCAAGAATACAACCACAGACAGAAAAACTGCTAAAAATCTACTTCAGATAATGATTGAGATTATGGATAAGGTTAACAAAAAGTGGAAGGTCAATGTCATTGCATTCACAACAGATGCATCTGGAGAATCTTGAAAGGCATGAAAACTGCTCAACCAAAGATTTCCTAGACTTGTTGTACCTAATTGTTATGCTCATCAGGTATAAAATTAGAAATTTCCAATTTATTTGACACACTAAGAGTTTTAAACAGATTAATCTTATTGTTGGGGACTACTTCAAGAAGACTCATGCAAATTTCCTTATTTATGCTGGAAAAGCGAATGATCTCATCTCTTGGCTCCATAGGAAGACTATGGTTTTAGGTCTCATTTGCAAAAAGTGTCAATCAATGGGCCAACAGCCACTCTCAGTGATACAACCAGTTCCAACATGATGGTTAGCATTTTATCTTGCATACCAGCGTCTACTTGAACTTTGTGGAATTTTCATTAGCATTAAGCTTGAAGATGGCTATCTGTTGACATCAGATCAACAATTTGTGCTACATACTGGACAAACACATAAGAAGGCCAACAAGGCAATTCTTCTTATTGATAATGCACTATTTTGGCACTTTCTTGCTCAGTAAGAGTAATTGTCCTATTAAAACCAATGCTAATTGATTATTAGCATCAAAACACATATTCAGCCACTCACAATTGCTACAAATGTCACACAGGCTAATTTTTGTTGGCTTAACAAGATTCTTCTCACATTTGGGTGGCTGGTCCTGAAGTACTCAAAGCTGCAAGATCCTGAAGATGCAGAGGCCAAGGCTACTCTCATTGACAGCATCAAGTGTTGATGGGCCAAATCAGACCAAGATATATTCACAGTAGCAGTTATCCTCAACCCCTTCTTAAAACTTGAACCATTTTGGAAACATTTGATGTGGTTCTGTGTGGCTGCAATACATGACCTCTTTGCAAGACTCTGGTTGCACTTTTTTGAAGAGGAGGCCCCAGAATCATTATACAATGAAACATACAACTACCTTCACAATATTGGCAAGTTTCAGCTTATTGGCCCTGGATGTGGTCATCAATTTCAATGTGGTAGTGATCACAAATGGGTAAGAGATTAAAAAACATCAATTTTCTAATCCTCATCACATCTCCAATTATAAAAAAGTACTGGGCTGATCTACTTCACCTTATAGAACACCCACACCCCCTCAGTATGACTCCCAGTACCTAAATAACTACCTTCACCAAGTATGAGAATACTTGCCTTTCCTCCACATCTATTGGCATGGACTTTACAATACCACAATTGCCTGTCCAGCAGTCACCAGATTCAACTGTTAGGATTTTGCCAGAGCTCTTGTCCAGCAGTGCACATTAATCCCATACTGGACATGACAAGGTTAGCTAGATTTTCCAATGGGCCCAACACTTCTAACTCTCTACCTGAGAGTTTTGCTGTGGTCAGATGGGACAGCAAATACAGAATAGTATCACAAATTCTGATGCTTACCTAAGCTCAGTATACAAGCAGGGGGACAGCAGTCTTAGATAAGCAAGTAGAAGCAGTGAAGAGATCAAAGATCAGATAGTAGATGGAGAATAAGACAGGCTAGGCTGTAGACAAGTTGTTAAGTCTGGGTCCTATAGATGCCAGACAGTTAGTTTATATACACAGAGGGCTAGGACCTGGGACACTACCAGATGACCCCAAAAACTCTAGTCCTTACTAATTACATGGAGAAACTAATATCTCCTAGCCAATGGCATAAAACCTTTACTGATTGTGGTTGAGTTAATATCTCCACTTGTCATATATGAGTTATATCTGTGTAGTCTATATCTGCACTAGATAAGGTTCTACCAGATGAATCTAGAGATAGATTGTTATGGTTCAGCGGGCTCCTAGACCTAAGTTAGGAGGCACCTAGCTAATTAAGAATCGAAATCCTTAACCAGCCTGCTAATAGGTGAATTGGTGAAGTAACGATACCAAAGTATAGTTAGCAACTGATAGTGTTGAATTGTTGCAGCTATGAGTCCTTAACTTCAGAGGATTAGAAGTTAAGATTGACCAATCTTGGATTAGACAGGTAACAGTTAAGTTACAACAGAAGAGAATCAAAAACTTGGAGTTTTTGATCCTGTAATCTATGCCTATTTATATGAGTCCAGAGGCCGTCTGTGTACTACTGTATATACAAGTCATAAGTGTCTGTCCGAGTCACCAATTGAGGAAGAGAAACTACTAGTACACTACAG
Organism: Macrolepiota dolichaula; assembly: GCA_003315915.1. Taxonomy (NCBI): domain Eukaryota; kingdom Fungi; phylum Basidiomycota; class Agaricomycetes; order Agaricales; family Agaricaceae; genus Macrolepiota; species Macrolepiota dolichaula. The sequence goes on from QFDT01001808.1 coordinate 11,591, forward strand.
AGCATTCAATGAGTCAGTCTGTATCTAAATTGTAGTCCATGATCTACTATAACATTCTATCTACTCCAAGTCATTGTTACCTGAGATAGTAGAACATTTGGACGAGGTGGGGAAGCCCATGGAGGACTCCTGAGGTATAGGCGCTGTGGATGAGGATGAGGATGAGGATGAGAGATCATAGGGAACGATCTCCGAGGACATCTCCTGGTAATAGGAGGCAATAGCATGGAGTGGTACATCTTCTGAGGGGTCAGAAGAAGTATCGGACAAGTTGTCAAACAGCCAAGGCTGTGACGGGTAGTGATGCCTGTATTCTCCTGACTTGATGAGCGCAGCAAGAACTCAAGGAAGTTCTTGCTTGTCATAGAACATGTATGGATGTTGCCAGGCTGTACAATTATCCGTGACTGGATAGGGGCGCCATCCATTCTCAATGGCTGCCATCCAGCACATTGGATATGTGCTAAGGACTTCACTGTCTCTGATAATGTGGTGGTAAGTGTTACGACCTTCCTAAGTGATCAACTCAGGTTGCAACAAGTGATGAAGACTTGAGGGTGATGAGAGAGGAGAGAAGGGGAATCAACGAGTTGGTAAAGCGTAGGGAATACAGCAGAGTATCTATGTGTATATATACTACTGAGGTATTCCTATTGGAGAGTCTATAATGGCGGCTGAGTAAGTATGACATATAGGCTGAGTAAACAATGGTTCGAACGCAAGTAGAGAAGTAGCGGAAAGATGACACGTCCATGACAAGCGGGGCGGTGATAGGGATGGGTGGATATTATAGTACATGTCGGCCCTAAGGGAGTATAACATTACCCCCTTTTTATGCTCTGTGTCCACACAGCTATCCAATGATGAATCGTGCGAGGTCTTTCTTGGTGGGTCCGGCATAGAACTTGTCGTCAACGGTACTGTGTGCGATGAATAATTTGGCATGGTCCGGTCCTCCTGCGAACATGGCAATCTTAATGCCTTTCATGGTGCCCCAGGTGTTGGGCTTGTCGATGAGTAAGGTGGCGAGGATGTGGTCGACGTATTGCTTGTCAAGTTCTCTGTTGTCGAGGAGTGTAGTGAATGTGCTGGGGAACTCCCATTCCCTAACTTCTTTCGGGCCTACTCGTTCCGGTGCCGTCAGGAAGGAGAGCATGTTCTCGACTTCCAGGGCGATGGCTGGGATGCGTCGGATTTCTTCTTCACCCTCTTTCGCCTCTTTTTCTTCTCTGTCCGTTTTGCCTGTCCTCCTGGCCTTCCTGGTTTCCAGTGGGTACGGGTCTGTGCCCATTAGGAGTTGCGCTAGTTTGACGGCTCCCTCTTCTTTGTTGTTTCCATCGTAGTGTACGAGTACCAGTACTTCAGATAGTATGGAGCATAGGGATAGTAGTTTCCCTCCGATGTTGGCATCAATGAAGTCCTCCAGGTTGACTTGTATGTCTTCTACATGGTCAATGGCTTGGTTGTGTCTCCTTTGTCCTCAGGTAGCTGCTTGGATTCGTGGTGAGATCGTGGTTAAGACTAGTTGTGCGTCTTTCATTGCCGCTTTCGCCGCAGACACTGCTTTCTGTATATTGGAGATGTCGTTGACGCAGCTCAGCATTTCGTCGATGGATGCTCCTTTTCTGTGTTCCGTGATCATCTGGGTGACCGATGAGGTGACTTCGTCCATGGTGACATCTCGAGTGATGGAGTTGTGCGCTAGTGTTTCCTCAGGGTTGAGGAGAGAGGTGACAGATTGGTGGCTTTCAGCGGAGGACATGGTTCGAAGAGTGCGGTTGATGATAGGCTTTGGCGATTTCTGTCCCCCCTTTAATAGGTTTTCCTTGCTCCGCAAGGGACTTCTTGTATGATTCTAGTGTCTCTTGTGCGTTTCCTAAAGAGGATGCGGGTATCCATGAGTCATGTTCGTCTCCATACCCTTTCCAGTGTACCAGGTATTGTGTTCCTCTACCCCTTTTGTGTTCTCCTCGGATTTCTTCTACCTCGTATTCTTCTTCTTCTCCAATTAGCATTGGTGGCGGCGGTGGTGGTGTTTCTTGTCCCGTGTAGGTCGGTGATCGGTGTGGCGTTAGTAGCGATTCGTTGAAGACATCATGTATAATCCAGTCTTCTGGCAACTTCAGGCGGTATGCCGATACTCCTATTTGTTCGGTGATTTGGAAAGGTCTGTATCGGCGGTTGTTCAGTTTCTCCATGGGTCTGTTGGTCTTGATGTTTGTCCCTTCAAGCCACACCCATTGTCCTATAGATAGATCACGTTTCTTGCCTCGTCTGCTATCATGGCTTTGTTTTGTTTCATCTCCTTTTGCTGCTAGATGCTCCGATACTTCCTTCCTGATCGCTCTTAGTTCTCGTACGAATTCTTCTACCGCTGGTGTTTCGGATTCTATGGACAGGTTTCCTTTCCAGGGGTGTTTTCCATAATTGATGTAGAATGGAGAGTGTCCTGTGGCGCTGTGCTGTTTGTTGTTGTACTGGAATTCTGCTGTTGCTAGCCAATCAGCCCAGTCGCTCTGTCGGTAGTTCACGTAGTGCCTTAGGAATGTTTCTACTTCCTGGTTGATGCGTTCTGTCTGTCCGTCTGTCTGGGGATGATATGCCGTGGATAGTCTTCTGTCAATTCCTAGAGCCTTGCACAAGTTCTCCATGAACTTTGCTGCGAACTGAGGTCCTCTATCGCTGATGATTACGTTTGGGACGCCATGTAGTTTCCAGATGTGATCCCTGTATAGTTCTGCTAGTCCCTTTGAGCTTAGGGTGGTTGTTGTTGCGATAAGTCGGATCATCTTGGAGAACCTGTCGACTACTACTAAGATTGCGTCTGCTCCTTTGGACGTGGGTAATGGTCCGATCATATCGACTGTGATCTCGGTCCATGGTCCTTCTGCTGGGGGTATGGGGTGTAACGGGGTTGTTTTCTTGTGACGTGATACCTTGTTCCTTTGGCAGCTGTCACATCCTTCCACAAATTTCTGTACGTCCCTTTTCATTGCGGTCCAGTAATATGACCTCTTGAGGAGGTCCAGCATTCTCTTTTGTCCTGGGTGTCCTATGTTGGGTGGGTTGTGGTGTTCTGCGAGGATCTTCTCTCGAAGTTTTGCGTCGGTGGGTATGCATATGCGATCGTTTCGGTATGTTATTCCGTCCGCTGTGATCGTGCGCCGTGGTTCTGTTTTTAACCATTTGTATACCTGTCTGTCGAGTTGTCCTTTTCGTATTTCTGCGTTCCATTCTTCTTTTGGGGTAATCCGGTAGTTCTTGGTTCGGAATATTCATATGGGCGGTGTCAGGTGTTCACTTCTGGTTCTTCTGGTGAATAGGGACTCCTTTAGTACCGTAACCTTGGGTTTGGGTTCTTCGTCTCCTTGTGTTCTCCTGGACAGGATATCCGCCTTGGTGTTGGTCTTTCCCGGGATATGTCTGAGCGTGAAGTCGTAGTCTTTTAGCCTGAGGTGCCATCGGGCTTGTTGTCCGTTGAGTTTCTGGGGTTCTTTGTAGTACTTCAGGTTTTCGTGGTCTGTCCAGATCTCGAATGGTTCTTTGGCTTCTAATAGATACTGCCTCCATCTTTTGAGGCCTTCCATAATGGCAAGTAGTTCCTTGTCGTAGATTTCGTAGTTCTTTTCCGCCGGATTCATGGTTCTTGACATGAATGCTATTGGATGCCACTTGTTATGCTGGAATTGGGAAAGTACTCCTCCTACTGCATATCCCGACACATCCACTTCCATCCTGAATTGTCCTTCGTCCTGTGGTAGAGCCAGTACTGGTTCCTCTGTTATCCTTTTCTTGAGTTCTTCGAATGCCTGTTGTTGCTCTTTCTCCCACATCCATCCTACGTTGCCCTTGACCTTGTGTAGCGGTGCTGCTATTGCGCTGAATCCCTTGATGAATCTTCAGTAAAAGTTTGCGAATCCTAGGAACGATTCCACTCCTTTGACGTTTGTTGGGGTTGGCCAGTTTCGTATTGCTTCTATTTTCTCCCCCTCCATTTTTACTTTGCCATCTCCCACGATGGCTCCTAGGATTGGTATTTCCGTTGCGTCAAACATGCACTTTGTCCTTTTGAAGTACAGGTTGTGTTTCTCGGCTATTTCCAGGAATCTGCAAGTGCGCTCTGCGAGTTCTTCCTTTGTCTTCCCAGGTATCATGAAGTCGTCCATGTAGTTGATTAGAATGCCCTCCTGCATTAGCTGCCTGAAGACACAGTTCATCATCCGTTGAAATGTCCCAGGGGAGTTGCACATTCCGAAGAACATGACCGTTGGTTCGAATAGTCCTTCGTTCATGACGAATGCTGCTTTCCACTCGTGTCCTTCCTTTATCCTGACGTTGTTGTATCCCCATATGATGTCCAGCTTGTTGAAGTATTTTGCGTCCTTCAGTTTGTCGATAACCTCCTCTATCAGCGGTAGTGGTGTTTTGTCCTTGATCGTGTGTTGATTTAGCTTCCTGTAGTCCTGACACAACCTCTTGCTGCCGTCCTTCTTGGGTATGAAGAAACATGGTGCTGCGTATGGGGATTTAGATGGTCTGATGCGTCCAGAGGCGAGGTTTTCCTTTACGAATTCCTGGAGTTCTTCCTTTTCCTTGACCGTCATGGGGTACACCTTGGCGTTCATGTCTTTAGGTGCTGTTTCTGTCAGGTTGATTTCATGGTCCCATTCGCTTGGTACCGGTAGTTTATCGAAGTTCTTCTTGTTGAATAGGTGCGTGAACCGTTGAAGGTAGTGTGGTAGATCTTCTGCTTTTGTGGGGTCGGCGGTTTTCTCAATGTCGTCTTCGGCTTCTTCTGTCTTTGTCGCCCGATTGTGGGTTTCCCAGTTTCCGTGTTGTATCCTGCATCCTTCCGGGCATCTGGTGAAGTTGATCCGTCCAGCCTTCCAATCTATTTCTGGATTGTGCACCATAATCCAATCATGGCCCAAGAATAGTTCTGCTGATTGTATGTCCGATATTTGCGCCTCCATATGCTCCGTGTGGTTCCCAATTGCCATCTCGAATATAGCTTTCTCTGTAACCAGATTTTGGGTTGTTCCGTCCACGTTGTACACCATCCTTGGGTTTTCCAGTGGTGTCGTGGGTAGTTGCAGTTCTTTCGCCGTTTGCCTGCCAATGCAGGTGTCTGTGCATCCTGTGTCAATGATTGCTTCGACCTTCTTCGTACCAGTCTTGGTTGTTATCGTCGGTTTGATCAACAGTTCTCGTGCTCCTTTTCTTCTTTGTGGGATAACGTATGATTTAGAAGAAAAGTTAGATACATGGGGTCTTGATTTCGCACTCAATCGGACCCTTCGGCAAAACCCTGCTCCGTTCCTTCGTCTTCTTCGTTCTCTATTCCCCTGTTCTGGGATTTCTTTGGTGCTCGGCAGTTCCTGGCAATGTGCCCCTCTTTTCCGCAGTTAAAGCATCCTCCTCTTTTCTTCTTTGGCTTCCTGCATTCCTTTGCAATGTGTCCATTTATGCCGCAGTTGTAGCATTTGGGTCCTTTGGATTCCTGTCATCCTATCTCCATGGGTTGACCCATTCCTCCATATGTGATGCCTGATGTGGTGTGTCTGTCTCTAGACTCTGTTGACTCGTATCCTTTCCCAACCGATAATATCGCCTTGACCCATTCGTCGTAGGTGTGGGGCATTCCTTCTGCCGGATATCCTAATATAGTCTTGATTATGTCCGGGCATACATTCCTTTTGAGCAGGAAAAGTGCGTGTGCGTCGTCTGTGCGGGCTTTGATCTTGAGTACCCTGAATTCCACAAGGTAGTCGGCAGTATTCTTGTTCCTTTGCTTGAACGTCTCGATCTTCCATTCCGCTTCTGGTTGCTCCATGTGGTCCCCAAACGTGGATACCATCTCTTTCACGAATTCATCCCAATTGACTGTATCGTCCTCGCCTCCCAACTGTGCTAGTTTCATTGAGGCAAATTGTCCTGCTGTCCCTCCTCTGAGGCGTGCTAGTACTGCTGTGGCCTTGTCGTTGGCCCCTTCGATTCTGTTGAACTTCAGAAATAGCAAGGTGGCTCTCCACCAATCTTCGAATTTATTCCTGGTTCCATCAAAGAACCCTGGCTCTGGTACGAGCAATTTTCCGTGGCCTACTGCGGGTGCTGCTGGTGCTATTTCCTGGTCGGACATTTCTTCGCTGTCTGTGTCATTGCTTTCTGTGTCTGGTGGTTCGTCGGCGTTATCGTTGCCCTGTAATTCTTCGTCTGAGAATTCTTCCTCGGTGGTTTCTTCTTCCGATGAGGTCTCTTCTTCAGAGGTGGTCTCTTCTGCTAATGCTGGCGGCGGTTCTCTGGTCC
>QFDT01001811.1:0-16270 GCA_003315915.1 Macrolepiota dolichaula
CACCCGTTGATCCAGGACCAAGCCAATCAGGTCCCGTTTTGTATTTTCTCCTTGCAGATCCAAAAAAAATTGAAGAAAGTTGCATTAAGTATCTGTAGCCACCACCACACTGGACTGTCAGTTTGTATACACGGCAGATAGGAACATGCCAGTTAAAGCTACGGATTTATTTCTCAAGTGCCATTAGATCAGGCGGACCGTGACAACGGTTGTCTTGCCAGAGCGACAATGTTAGCAGGATCAAACTCGCAAGTCCACACTGTTTTTTAAAATAGGCGCATGTGCGTCCTGTGTGAAATTCATAAACCCACAGAGTCCGACTCAACTTCTTCCCCCTTTTCCCCCACCTCCTCCCCTCTACACCTCCGTTTGGGTTAGATCCCTAAGCCAGGCTACTCAGCCTCCCACCGCTCCTTACCTTCCCTCCAATTCACATCTTTCCTCTCAGATCCAAACCTTGGCCCTGAAAATCTCACAAAATGATTTCATTCCTCATCCTCTCTCTCTTCACCCTTCTCACCGGCCTCATCTCCCCGAACACCCTCGGCGCACTCGCCGCACCCACCTCTTCCTCACCCACCTTTTCCAATCCCGACCCAACCTCCATCCGCCGTTCCTCTGCCCAAATCAACGCCTTTCTCCAAGGCCACAACATCGTCCGCGCAAAACACAACGCCAAACCCCTAACCTGGTCCGTCCCTCTCGCAGAAAAAGCAGAGCAATGGGCCGATGCGTGTAATTTCCGTCACACGAATGGTGTGTTGAGCGATACGCCTTATGGAGAGAATATTGTGGCTGCTACTGGGAATTTTCCGGTCCAGGCTGCTACGGCCATGTTTGTTCAGGATGCTGGTGAGTGTAGATCAGATACGAGCCCCTGAGTATATGAGGGCGGTTAGACAGTTTAAATGAGGGCGCTAGGAACTCTGGGTACCCCCTCGGGCGTCCCTGTTCTCTATTTATAGTTAATTTCGTTTTTTCTTTTCACGCTCTCGTGGAGTGGTTTATATTACTTTTGAATGCTCCAACAAATTTGATATACTGATAATGACTTCATGACAGATCAATTCCACCCACTCAACCCGACTTTTACTCATTTCACTCAAGTCGTTTGGAAATCTACGACAGAGGTCGGATGTGCCGTGTCCCGATGCGATAGCATCTTTGATAAGAGCTTTGGCCCCGCAACCTTGTATGTGTGCTTGTATAATCCTGCTGGAAATATTATCGGGGAGCTCCTGTAAGTTATCTTCATGCGATATCTTGGATTTTGATACTGAACGAATATCAATAATAGCCAAAATGTTCAACTTTAGAATCAATGTTCTCTTAGCCAGCCCTCCTCGTTTCGTGCCTGGTGTGCGATCTCTTTTGTTTTTTTTTGTCTCATATATTTTGCAATCCGACATTCCCGGCTCATTCGACATCGTCGCCCCGTCGGCTGGAACTCCCAAATCCCCGAGGGATATTCTTTCATCATTCACGCTTTACGCACGAGTTCGTTAAACGTTTACTTTCTTCATCATGTTTTGAGTCTCGACGTACTCAACACTTGACACAACATGTATTCTTGCCTCCGTCAATATGTCATCCATTGTTTTTTTTGATACCATAACTATATAACCCGTGAAAAAGAAAAGCCCTAGGTATCGCTCGTACAGAAAATTTGAGTATGAAAAAGAAAAATGAGAAAGCCCAGTATCCATCAGTTCAGCCATCCACTCCGCTACCTCAACCCTACGTCCTCCGCCTTGGCAACATCGACTGTGCACTGTTTTCATAAACCATCCTCGCTTCCTGCCTCTGCCTCCTACAATACTCCTCAAACAGACCCTGAGCCGTAAACTGCGTCGGAACTTGCATCCGTAGTGGAAAATTGGACCCCTGACCCAAAATAGATGACCCTTGCGGACATACCGGCGACTGCAAATAGCTCCTCGCCTCTGCATAAGTCGTCGGAATTACGGGCCCCTACCCAAACATCAATAACCAGAAAAAAATAAAATCGAGTGCACTTACCCGCGCACCAGGATCCCGATCTTGATACTGATTCGTTGTCGTCGTCGTCGTCACAGTCGGATTAAACGTATCCGGTTTCGCATATCCAGCCACCGCCAAACTCGCAAGATCGGCCATATTCCGTTGCAACCTCTCCTGAGCCATCGCCAAACTCACCATATACTCATCCAGTTGATGTTGCGGAATCTGCACCTGCTCGAGTTGAAATTGAGCCCGAGTCTGAGGATCAAAGAAGCCTTGCTGAGCAGTTCCACTGAATCCTAATGGTGTCATCGCACCCTGAGGCTGAAAGCGTCGTAGACCAGTCGCACCCGTAGTAATAGCGCCAGTACCAGTACTGCCAGCAGTGGTCACGTTGAGTTGATGCGAGTGACTGAACATTTTAGGATCCTGAGGACCAACTCCAACGTTGCCACCCCCGGTTCCGAGTAGTATGCTACGTCTGACGTCACTGGTACTGTTTCGAGAAACTGGAGCCCGAACATGAGCCTTCGTAAACGCATCATCGGGGGGGTCAAATGACTGAGTACATTCATTCCCGAAGGTCAAGTTGGTACCAGAAGCGAGGCCAGCATTATTAGCGCTCTGAGGCTGCTGCTGCGGATTCTTTGGCGCCAGTGACGTAAAGGCGGTAACAGCAGTAGCAGTAGCAGCCGCCGCCGAGGTAGAGGAAGCAGTCGAGGCCTGAGCCTGGCGGTACATTTGACTATTTCGAATCGGGGGCGGTACATACTTCCCCCTCGGGACAAAATTTCTCGTTACCCGTGGAGTCTTCATAAAATCCTCTCCGTGTTCTGCCTTCTGATTTGGGGGCGGGAGTGCAGCCCCAGCGCCCAATTGCGTCGCATATGACGCTAGCCCTTGAGATCCTCGTGGTGTCTCCCGATCATTGATGCCGACAATGGAAGCCTTGGGCGTCTTGAAACTGAACAAAAAACGCTCGTTGTTGCTTCCCATAGCCATAGTAGGTTCGACCGTTTTATGGAATGGAGCCGAAGCCTTGACTTTGCCTTTCGCGTCGCAAACAACGCCTTCGGCAGACTCCTGCGTGACCAAAATTTCAGGACAAGTAACGGCATTCGGATTAGCGCCGTCCATCTGGGGTGATTTCCGGGAGACTGGATCAGGAGGCTGAGTGGCGGCATTTTCGGTCACTTGCGCTCGCTTATCTTGACCTTGGACTAGGATTTGACAGGGGTCTTCGTGAGAGATTGGTCGGGCGCTAGATCCTATCTCTTGGATTGCACGTTGAAAGAGCCTACTTGAGGTGGAGACCCCAGATCTTGCTGAGATGCCGGATGCAATGCTGCTCGCAATGCTTACGCTTCTTGGCCGACCGACTGGGGATGGACTCCCGACCATATGCCGTTCACCTAGGTCAACTGAAACTTTCCGATCATTTTGAAGGGGCGGTGAAGAAGCCTCTGGAAACTCCCCGACCGAAGCTATTGGAGCTGGCTCGAGTGTATTCGTCTTCAGGTATTCGTCATTCTGTACGAAGTTAGCTCTCGAACAGACACCGTACCGCTTCATATATCACGTACCTCCAATGATTTATTGGCATCCAAGCCCCTCTTCAAAGCTTTTTGAGTAGCTGAGGCCCCAACCATCTGTGAAGCGGGAGACAGGGGTTCCTCCCCAAAGTTTGGATCAACATGCAAACCCCCATTGACTATCCGATCCGAGACAGAATCCATCAAGAAAACGCTGTGCGACGGCGTAGCAATAGACTCTCTTTCAGTATTGGATTTCGGAGACCCCATAACCGACGCCGAGGAATCACTGATCCACTTGCTGACTTTTTGACGATTAGCTGCTATTTTCTGCTGCTCGTTAGTGGGCACGAGTTCAGATGACGGGACAGACTCCCGTAATTCCTCAAATTTCAGCGCCCCAGAAACTACGGGGGTCATTACAGGTTCCAGCTGCTTGGAGGGTTCGGCAATGGGCCGAGGGCATTCTAGGATATTGCTGTTACCCCCCTGGGCATGTGTTATCCTCCCTCGCCGACGGCGGTTCCGTTCCCGTTGGGACCTTCCGGTATTTGATGGCGTAGGGGTGGATTCCAGGACCGGGGCTGCGGCCCAGTTGGGCTTACTAGGAGTATGGATACTGCGATTGAGGGTTTCGCCGGATGATGTTGGACTAGACATTGCCGTGACATCGCCATGGACAGACGCCCTCGCCCAGTTGGGTCGATCCGGGGTGTGCTCAGGATCCTCTCTTTCCTCAATCCTTAGGGTGAATCGATCGATTGTTGACGAAGAATGGTGAGAAATTAGTGGCATCCGAAGAACGTCTTTCGCTAATTCAGGATGGTGTATTGCAATCTAGGAATGATGAGCGTGCTTTGTCAAGATTCTTGCGATTGAGACATACATTGGTGGCATCTGCATAGGTTCTAATCTCGGGGATGACTGGTATTAGCTTCGGAGAACAAGGTTCTGGGGTGGCTACCTGCTTCTCCTGAGTCGACGCTGGCGCATGCTGAGAAGTCGAAGGAGGAGAAGGAGGTGAGGATTCATTATCGGGAGGGTTCAGGTTCAGATTATTGATTTTTACTTGGATCAAATTGATTTCATCTTCAACAGCTGGAGCTTGGATGCCGATGGAGAGGTGCGTTTTAAAAGGCCCGCTTTCTCGTTCCAAAGAGTGTTCTAATGGCTTGACATGAACACTAGAAGTATTCTTGTCACCCGCTGCGCGTGTTGCGTGAGTGGGAAGGACTTCCAGGGTTAGAGTCTCCTCGTTTTTCGTGGTAGCGTCAGGAACACGAGGTGAGATTGATGTGGTAATTGTCGGCCGGCCGATATCGCGTTCGACGGTGTGCACGATTTGAGGATCAAGCTTGTTGAAACCGTGAACCTCATGGGCCAGAGTTCCCAACACGAAAAGAGCGGCACTGTCATCTACCGGGAAGCCTGGCAGAGAAATAGTACTGAGCTGGGGAGCACATGGAGCGGCGTCGAAATTACTCTCAGGGGCGCTGATTTTGGGGAAGTGAATGCTGCTTTTCCTGTTATCCGGGTCGCAGACTTCTCGGGCTACCCCAAGATGCATGACACCTTGACTGTTGATCTCCGTGTGTGCTTCCTGAAGATCAGAAACGCTAATCCGTTCCTCAATGTCATTGGCACTAGTAAGAGTCGGCGGGGCTAGAATGAAAGGTGACGAGGATCCTACAATTTCGGACTTTTCTTGTAAGGTTGAGACCGGGATTAGGTCGCGACTAGAAGCGATTGGGATGTCAATGTTTTGCTCTAGAGTGATACATGAGTTGTTGGAAGCGAAACCGGAGGGTGAGTGTTCCGGAGTTAACTCTATGATAGTCACAGCGGTCTCAAGAGGTGTGATGCTTCGAAAGTCATGATGATTGATTGTTGATGACACCACCGGATTTCCGAGGGATGACAGAGAGCTCTCGCTGTCGGAAATATCCAGGTCAATCTGCGTGGAATGTTTATGAGTGACCGAGCTAACAATATAGATATATGCATACGTTTGGTAAGGCGCCATCCTCATTGACCTCTTCGATCGTCTCCAAAGAATGGACTTCGTGTAATAATGATTTTGGTGTGCCAGTGAACCCGTTCAGAACGGCCGCAGGTAAAACAAAAGGTTCCGTGTTCTCAGCGGCTTCAAAAGTTTCGGGAATGATAGAGTCGGAGAGGGGTAGCGACGTGTCTTCAGTTCCTTCATCGCTCATAAGCTGGGAAAGCTCTACTTGGGAAGGAGTACCGAAGTCTTCTTGGGACAAGCTTTCACCTTCCTCGCCTAGGAGCATAGATGGAGATTGGCGGACCACATCCAGTGAATATATCTTCTTCTGGGTTAATTATGGTTGGGCACGCAGAGATCCTGGGACTTACATGGTCGTTGACATGTGAATAGTCTATACGCGGGGGAGAATAGTGTGGATCAATGCCAGAGTACAAGACCTTTGGAGAATGTTAAGGCCGAGTCGACTCGATGATACGATGAGCTAGAGATACCTTCTCAATGGCTCGTACTTCGTTTTTGTCCTGCACATCCAATCTCTCAGCAGTAATCAACAACAAGAGCGCGCATACATACAGTCCATGGATCGAAATGTCCTTTGGGGTCTAAAGGAGCTCTACGGGAGACTGTCTTTTTGGCGTTTTTGTCGTTGATGTTACCCATCTCAAACAAAGGCTGAGAGCGTTGAACAGAGGGATTTCCACCGAAAAGCGAAATGAAGGAATGAAAGTTTGCGGGGACTCGCCAGTCGGGGGGCCGGAAGGACAAAAATAGCTGAAAGCATGGCTGGAGGGACGTCATGACGTTGACCACGACAGCAATCGTCTCAGTAGTGCCAGCTACTGCCAAGCGCATCGAATGTCATTTCCAAGATCATGCACGAGTATTTCTTCTGCGCTTGGAGAACTACACAATGTAGTATTCGGCCTTTAAATATCCATTCGATAGATGTCTGGATTCCAAGGCCTCGAAACCCCCCTGATGTGCGGAGGTTTGTCGTCATCACTCTACTTGAAGTTGATGTTAAAAATTTCGTATTAGCCCAAAGACGGGAAATAAGTGCTCTGATGGCGCGTACAAGGCATGGACAAGCTGTTGGGATGAATGGAGGACCAGAGAAGAAAAGGTGCCTGGGCAGATGCCTTCCGTTCTGGGAGAGAAGCCGTCAACGCGTCACCCCTGGACCTGACATCTCCATCAATCAACTTGTGATTTCTGTCTTCCACAGCGTCGTCGACCTGTGCAGGTCTCTGTCCATTCCCATAACATTCTCTCCCTCAGTGTCAAGGCTGCGCCTCGTACTTCCGTGCCCGTTCTACTCCAGAAGTAATGCCACCACCATCCGAGCCAACTCTTGTCTTCGATAATTTCGACATTGACCTGGTTGTCAAAGTCTTGGCCCACACTGCTTTCAGTAAGATGCTACGTCACAGTAAACATTCGATCCCTTGGCTAATGAATCCTTGCTCCTAGGTCCATTCTTCACGTTCTTTATTCCTATCTTCTATTACTTCCAAGGTGCCAAGATAACCGACGGTGTCGTAGCTTATTCTGCTATTTATTATGTCGTGGTTTCTGCTTTCTGTCAGTCCAACGTGCTTTACCTCTTGGATTTCACGAGGCTCATGTGATGGGATTTTGCAAGGGTTCTTCAAGTGGATTTCAAGGTTGTACAGAAATCAAGGAAATCTGCTATTTGCCCCAAAACCCATAGATTGGGATGACCAGATCGTTGTTGTAACAGGGGGTGAGTAGTATCATTGTTAGCATGGGCGCGTTACGAGTTCTGACTCTTGATACAGGCTCTTCCGGTATCGGAGAATTACTTGCCAATACTCTTGCTGTTCGGAACGTTACAGTTGTTGTCCTCGGTCTGAGGCCTATCCAAACAGAGAACTGCACGTAGGATCTTCACATCCACCATAAATCCCGAACTGAAGACAAGTTTGCAGATAATATTGCGTTTTACAAGTGCGACGTGTCCCAATGGTCAGAGGTTGAAGCTGTTGCTAAACGTATTAAGGAAGAGGTTTGTTGCCTTCTCGCGCATATAGAACTCTAAATTGACTCTTCGCCCAAGATCGGAGAACCCACTATCCTCATTAATAACGCTGGTGTTGTCCAGGGAAAGTTGATCCTTGATTTAACCGAGAAGGATGTTCAGCAGTAAGAGTTTGACCCATCCACCTGGATTGCTCATCCGACCTGCTGTTAGGACTTTTGGTGTCAACACTTTGGCTCATTGGTGGACCATAAAAGCATTCCTTCCTGATATGCTCAAGAGGAAGTCGGGACACATTGTAAGCTCATAAGCGGGAAGTGTACTTGTATAGCTTGGATCTAACCAAGAATATTTCCTTAAGGTGTCTATCGCCTCTGTCATGGGCATATTGAGTGCTCCTCGACTGAGTAAGTCGTTATGAACACCGGGTCCTGTTGTGATGGATCTCATTCAATCGTTATAGCCGATTATAGTGCTTCTAAAGCGGCTGTTATTTCGTTGAACGATACTCTGCGCTTTGAACTAGACAACCAGTGCGTAATTGACATGTGGCACCAGCCTTCTCTCACCTCACTATCGTTCTCTCCTAGATACCAAGCCCCTGGAATCCGCACAACGGTTGTGTGTCCGGGACACGTATTGACTCCACTCTTCTCGACGGTCTCTGTCCCACAAAACGGGCTATATCGATTCTTCTTCCCGTCCGTCCAGCCGATTGACGTGGTCAAACCAATTATTGCTGCGCTTGATGAACAGCAATCGCAAACGATCATGGTTCCGTTCTACTCGCACCTGATGCCCGTTTTAAGATTGTTGCCAGGTTTCGTAATCGATTTAGCACAATATGTGAGTGCCGCATTCATGTTATCCTACGCGGACTCGTCTCAGACAGTCTTCTCCAGGTCGCATCAGCTACCGATGCAATGGCGAAGTTTGAGAAGATCAGTGGCCGACGGGAGGATGAAGGGGCATTAAAGAAGGATTGAGAAGAAGGAATTGTATTGAAAGTACTCGAAAGTGTTAGTTGAAGTACCTCGGAGGCTCGGGGTACGCTGCCAGTGATGGCCGTCGAGGCTCGAGGCTGCTAGGGACGGATTGCTCACCAGGGGAGAACACAATAATGAGATCATCGAGAAATGAGACCCGTGGAAGCAAGTTTCAGATTACATTGGTCATAGCCAAAAGTGGACCATGGTCTCGACAAAAGAAAGAACAAGAGCGTGTTATATATATTCCCCGCTTGTGGGGCGAAATAGTGGCCCCTCTGCTCTCACCGCACACCTCACCGGTCCGTCGCCCACCTGGCTCTTTGCCTTAGGCTTTCGTTCCGTTTCTCGCCACAGCCGCCCGTGGCGCTTCGAAGTTGTATTGAAATGCTCCTGCAGCGAATCAAGACATGGACGCATATAAGGACCCTGCACAACGGGTCAAAGCCAGGATATATGACCATGGATCCAGAAGGTACGCACGCCGCGGAGAATGACGCAAATGGAGTCACGTGCCAGGACGCGACACCATTGGGGATGCCACCACCACCGCAGGGTTGGGCTATCACCGTCAATGGGATCACCGACAGTCCACGGGCCTGTGCTTGTGCCGGCCTACCACAGGTGCGCGTATTTATTTAAATTGACACCACCCTGACTTCTTTTCTCCTAGGCTGATCCGCACCCCCCCAACCAGCGTTTGTCTACTACCAGCAATGCTAGCGCTCTGATGAACTCACTAGACCATCATATCGCAGTTGCCTCATGTCTGCCACACCAGGACATGTGGCCTCCGTGTGAGCCTGCCGAGCACATTGAAATACCGGATCCATTTCTACAAACAAACAACCACGTCTTCCATAACCCTCATGACATGGTAAGTCATCAACCAGCCAACCGCCCGCTCATTTGACACCCCTCACAGCTTGCTGGTGCTTCAGACACTCCGTACGCAGCACAAACTTTAGACGTTTCCTACTGGGCAGAGGAGCGTGATAAGGTTTGTCTCTGCGCGCCTGCGCTCTCATGTCTCGTTAAAACATCTCTATCCAGGACATTCTACGAGAATATTTTCAAGATCCGACCAACATCGTCTTACACTCGGATTGTCCGCATATCGCCCCGCATATAGTCATCACCCCAGCTATAGAAACGTCCGATGACTTTTACACGCCGTGGAACAATCGTACTCTCCCTCAGTGGTCCGGTTTCTTAATGGTCCCCCCATACGACCTGGCCACCGGAAGACTGCTTCCTACCACTTGTCACTCCGTATCACAAGAATCCGATCTCTCTAATCATCTCACCCTCGTTGACGAGGCCTCACGACACCTGGAGGATGCACATATTTCACCACACTTCCCAAAACGAGTATTCTGTCATTCGCGGTTTAGCTCATTTGTAAGCTTCTTGATTGTTTGCTATGATAGCCTTCGGCTGATAATGGCATTAGGTCGAGAGAGCTGCGAATGAGCGCCTTATATTATATCATGTGGTTACGGCGCTTCAAAAGCACCAGTGTAAGGCTGCAGTGAGTCCGTTGTCTCAAAGAACTCCCTCATCGGCATTTCTAACTCCCGGTGTTTCAAGGCATACGCAGCGAGCGCATGTGCTACGGCGTTTCGCCAACGTTATGAAACTCCAGCATTATTGGCCTCGATCGAACAGCCTTTCAACTGGACTGATCCCGCAGAGGTATGTCGGGCTTTGTTTGGTTTCAAGCGTGCTGCAGTTAACGCCATCTAGCCTTTACTCCTAAGCACCAGACATATGCTCGGCTGCACCGTCCTTGAATCATCCTGTCCGTTCGTTGCCCCTCACATTGTCATCAATAGCCCACCCCCTCAAAATCCTTGGATCCCTTGGCATAATGCCGTTAACGATCCTCAAGATGGGCGTTATCTCGTCGTACCTTCTCCCCGAGTAAATTTTGTCAATATGGGCGAAGAAGAGCCGGGATATACGACGTCATCCGCTACTTCTTCGAAATTCTTCTTCGCATCTGATGAGGGAGAAGATGATGATATCAGAGAGGACGCTGATTATGAGGAGGACGAAGACGATCTGGAGGTGGATCATCCTGAGAGTCCGCCTGCTTCGCGGCCCGCGTCTCCGGGACCAGAGACTCCGACAGATGATTCCATGCATCTGCGTGGATTTTTTTGTATGCGACGACCGAGTTTTGTCATAGACGAGGATGACGAAGATGACCGGGCCCTGGCACTTGCTATTGCAAAAACGGCGGTCGAAGAGTATTACCACAGTGCTTCTTTGCTTCGCGTTTCGCTGCCGGTGATTGAAGAAGAGGATTCACCCGATTCGGAGGGATTTTCGCCCGCCCCCTCGATACGTTTACCTCCGGATGAGAATGTGGACTTGCCTCCGCTGGACGACTGGTATCTAGGAGCATCTGCACGGACACTGTCATCCGCCGTTGCTGTCGCATGATCATTTGGTGGGCCTTGACCGGCTCGCTGCCGCTTCTTTGTTTCTCTACCTCCGATTTTTAGTCTTACACCTCCCACATAATACCCGACTTTTGTTACGCCTTGTTGCCGCCTCCTCCATCACCTCCATGTGTACTCACTGTCACAAACTCCTTCACATACTCTACGTTAATTCTTTCCTAACTATTCACAGCCACACTTCAGTTGCGTCTCGTTCTCCTTCACATCATGTATTCTAGTCACTCATCCATCCAGACTACACCATTTCATCCACCCTTATGAGCTTTGGCACATTTGTCGACCGTAGCCATTCGCCCTTCACACTTTCTGTCCTTCCCTCCGTTCTACGTTGTCTAGCCTATTCTACATGTACGATCACAATGTCTTGACGGGGTACGCTCGAGGCGCGGCCCGCCGCACATTACCTGTATTATATACTCTACCCTTGATAATTTAATTTCGATTTGCAGATCATTTCTAATTTGTGCGCGAACTCCGGTGTTTCATTGCGAACTACGCCTTACATTACAATATGATACCAAGGAGTAACTCATATACCCGCAATCGCCTTGAAAGCTTCATAGCATTTGAGCACCTCGTGCCTGTTATCCAGGGGTCTCATCCCTTCACTGCGACGGCGAGCAGGACGAGGGACAGGGGGATAGCAATAAGTGACAACAGTTTCAGCTGGGGGATAGGCACCGAGGTTGATGTGCGACGCCAGGGTCTGTGTGACAGGAATCTTGAAAAATGCAGGCATCGTGCCAACCATGACAATTCCAGGCATGACCTGAAAAGAATTAGGCAAGGAAAGAGAACCAGACAACTACCTACCTTCTCTGCCAAGGGAGGGAGCCCCTGTGCACCCCTGTTGACATTATTCTGGGTAAAGGCTGCAACTGCTTCTGCTACCAGCTGGGCTCGAGGGTGAGTGGGGTCATGATTATCTGGTTTTTTATCTTCTTGAACAAGGATGATAATGTCGTTTTGGGCACAGTCAACAAGGCACACATCAGTCTTTGCGTGTCTGGTTTCACCACATATGTGAAGAGGAATGTTTACTCGCGTGCGCGCCACTCGATCCCCATCAACATAACCCATATATCTGAAGAGTGCGACAGCAAAGTCATCAACGGCAGTCTCACCCATTGGAGGCATCATCGCAAGATTGAGCAAATGGACAAGCTCCCTATGTTGTTTTTGGTGCATGGTTTCCATGTCAAGGTTACTCAATATCTCTGGATCTACTGCAGGTTCTGGCAACACCTGTGGTGGGAAAAATGAGTAGTGTTTCAAAAGATACAGATAGACAATCCCTGCGCACCGGTACATCAAAAAACTGGGGAGCCTCTTGTTCTTGGAGGCTGATGTGATACGACACTAAGTCGTTGAACGTCCATTCATTGCCTGACTTGGGTGAACGAATGAGATTGGCCATGGTGGATTGAAGACAAGGAGTGAAACCCGGTAAGACCTCCAGAATTTCGCATATATTCTTACAGAAAACCGATCGAGGTACGGTTGAATAAATGTACGTGGCTTTTTCAACGACGGCGGGACAAATTTGACCGGGTTTGTTGAGACTCTTCCATCCAGGAAACGAGAAAACATCGCCGAGGCAGCGTCCTGCCTGACAATCCTATGTCATAGCAGATGACTTACCAAACTCCGGCTGGGCCATGCGCCATTTGCTTTGGCATGTCTTAGCATAACTCATGAGGTGCATGTCGCACCCGATGATCACAATCGCATATAGGAGAAGTTAAAAGTTGACCAACAAATTTCGAGTAGCGGTATGATATGATACAAGTCATGTATTCTCTCGAGAATATGCGGCCGACTGCAACAGAATGACTGTGATAATACATGTATACACCAAAGCACGAAGAGATACGCCCCATATATAGTACAGTACGCACTGAAAGAGGTGAGAGGGATACATGTGCATGTAGATCAAATCGGAGGACAGGAACTGCACGAGGGGTATATGATATGTGTGACACGAAGGTGGGACAGAGTCGAAACATAACTTCAGATCGTGTGTTATGAGAAACGACACACAGGACTGTGGATCAATCGCGTGTGGTGGATGGTGTATATGTGTACAGACGGACAATAGAAAACCAAGAAGTGAGTGACGAGAGCGATGAATGAACCATGAGGCCTGGGGACCAGCGGTTCGTGTTTGGAGAGCGGATTAAAACGAGGCATCGATGTGTGTTACTCCTGGATCAGGTTGTTATCAAGAAAGAGAGCGCTGAGAGGCGGGGCAAGAATGAGGTGAATCAAAGTGGAGCGGACTTTGGCAGGCTAGTGAAGAAGCATGAAATGTGGCGCTATAATGAGCTTCTGGGGCGTCCGATCGTTAAAGAGAGTATGCATAGACAAATAGACGTAGCGATACGCCAGACCCCTGGTTCATCCGTCCCTGGCCATCCGTCGTTGGGAAGTCACAGAAACAAGAACAGAGAGAATGAGTGGATCTCGTGGAGCAGATGGTGGCGCGAAGGTGAGCGAAGATAGGGGCTTGCAAAGCAAAAAAAAACCGGAAGTAGATTTAGCAAGCGTGAAAATGACACAGCAGGATGGGTGTTGTGGAGAGAAAGTCGTGACTCGTAAGGTAACGTGTATCGTAGATGCGGGATCTGCTTCGAGAAAAATGTGTTGAAGCGGGTGATCCTCTCCATAGAAAATTTTTATGAGAAATGACAGCGTCATTTCGGAAATTTCGTAAATATGGCATGGGCATTTAGCACCCGCGAAGTAGTGCCTGTGCCCTGACAGCATGCCTTTTGCTCACCTGTACAATACGAAATCAATCTCGGCAAAGAAGGGAGACAAGATTAGATATACATACGAGAAGGTTTGCGGTTTTGAAAGTCGAACTATACATATGGTTCACCCCATTTTCTCCCAGCACTCTGGAAAATTTGTTGACCAAGCCATACTTATCTGTTCACAACAACAAAAAAATCAATCCCCACGCTCAGAGTCTCACGCGAATGAAATACTCACCAAGCCCAAACTTTCTCAAATCAATCTGCAAACACTTCAAATCACCAATACTAACATCACAATCATCCACGTCTTCCTCACGACCTTCTTCGTCACTCCCATATGCGGAACATCCCTCGTCTAAATCAGGGTCGGATTCTAGATTCCCACAACACACTAATAAATGTCTGTCCTCGGGCGGGAATAACGCCGCAAGCGTTTTCACATCAGCAGTCAACGATGACCCCTCCATCGTTCGCGTAAAGCTGAAAAATGGAACGCGGAGCGGAGGTATCGGGGTTGTAACTCGTTCATCCCCATCCACCGAGGGAGACGATGGCGACTTGACACTTGTGTTCGCGTCTTTATCGGTTCTACTGGTGCTGATATCCGTGTCGATAGGAGAGAGAAGAGGGCCCGATAACGGTCTAGAACCCGACTCGGACCTAAAGCTAGCCCCAGAAGAGGAAGATCGACCGACCGTGTCACCCAACTCGGAAGTCGAAAGACTATGTGGGGAATGGGAGAAATACCCATCGTCCTCACTACGATCGGCTTTTGACGAAAATAACATAGCAAAATCTTCCTTGTGTCGAAGAGATGATGACTGGGAAGAGGAGGCGGAGGAGGAAATGAGTTCAGGGAATGCAACAAGCTTGACAATTTTGAGACCCCAATGGTCAGGACCTAGCTCGTCGGAAAGTCCGACGCAAGCGAGGTCTGGATCGAGGATGCAAACTTCGCCAGAAGTTGGCGAACGGGATTTTGTGCGCTCGGAATGGCCGCCACCACGTGGGGGAGTGCAGGATGTGGGAGTTGAAGAGTGCGCGGGGGAGATAATGGAGGACACCGATCGGGTGAGAACGGTGGGAGAGGAGGCGCTGGATGCATAGTCCCCCTGTATGGAGGAGGGCGAGGTCGGGGAGATTGCAGAGGAAGACGTAGAGTTTGAATTATACAAATCGAAACCCGAGCTCTCAAAGAGTGTCAGGGCTTCATGTAGGCGTGATTGCCTGACCTAGATTGATATGAGTCAGTGATTGGAAAGGACGGAATAGGATACGCACAAAGATGAAGTCGCTCATATACGACGATTGGTACAAAATCGAAATGCCAGCTGCTGCCAGAGGCGCGGAGAGCTCGTTCACACGAGCACCCGAGTTATCTGAACCGAGAATGAGCAGAGGATGGAGGCTGGTGACTGGGAAGGTACTCACCGTGCTGGTCTGTGTGGGAGTCTATCTGGAGGACACTCCATGGCTCATACGAAATTTCGACAGGATCGTTGCGGTGACTGCGCCTGTCCTTTCGTGCAATGGATTCAAAATCCTGCACATGTTCGTAGTCTACAAAGAGCGAGATTTCGAGTTCATTAGCAGTCACATTGAAAAAAGTGGGACTGGGGTGGAGGATGTGCCTGAGGATGGGGTGTGAGAGGGCCTGGAGCCTGCCCCGGGGGATATGGACGAGGGCTAGGGGGACAGGAAGGAGAGAGATTGTAACAGCGTCTGCCATGCAGTGGGAAGGGGAGAATGTAGGAGAAGTAGACGATTATATATATAAAATTAAATTATATTGTATTGTACTTTCCACGGTCCGTCTTCCGTAAATGGGCGTCATTTCCAAGGGTGATAAGCAAAGAAGTCGAGGCATAGACTTAATCAATTAATCACACGTCTCACTCTCTCCTCCAGCACCACATCATACTCAACCTCGCAATATTTCACAATTCAATGCGCTATTAAATTTACCAGCGCCTCGCCTTGTCTCGTCCATCCTGGCTCATTGTCTAGGCCTCACGCCGCTCTTCTGCAACATCCGCTACTCTGAACCAGAATACCATACCCGTGATCCCTATCCACCGGAGTCACTCAGCCTACCCGTACTATACGCCGGTACGCACTGACAGTGGCGACGACAGGTACCTTATCTGCCTCGAGGTTCAATGTTCAACAGTGGTCCTCGAGCTTGCTTCGTGATAGGGGCAAGAGGCCACCGATCGAGGATATTCCAGCTCTAGTTTCGGCTGCGCCTCGCTTCCGAGAAATTACGCTTTCTGGAGAGACCAGACTGGTTCCAATCGTGACTGCTTGCGCCATCAGGTCCGATATATCCCATGACGATTTTTCCAACCGTTCCCACCCGACGACATTCAGCACATACCATCATTTCAGCACCTCACTCACGCACGTTGCATCGTGTTCCCTGTTCTCAAATAAATTTAGTTTTTTTTTCTCATTCTTAACACGCGTTCTGCTGTCATTCATGCCGGTGTGCGCTTAACAGCGCGTCCGTCTCCCACCGCCGCACATCACCACATTCGT